>VZTU01008952.1:62078-85693 GCA_013400835.1 Zapornia atra
CCCCAGCAAACCTGTTCCAGTGCAATTCTCTCTCTCTCTCGCTCATCTCTGTAGGTTCCAAGTGCTGGCAGGGGCTTGCTTCAGCGTAAGGGTCACAGTGTCTTCTCTATGTCTCCACCTGCTCCATCCAGCGTGGAGCCCCTCCACGGGCTGCAGGTGGGGTCTCGGCCTTTTCCATGGAGTTTCTCCACAGGCTGCAAGTGGCATCTGTCTCCGGCACCTGGGCTACCTCCTCCCCCTCCCTGGCCTTGGTGTCTGCACACCTTGTTACATCTTCTCACTCCCTTCTCCAGTGGCAAAATGCAGCTGCTTCTGGGTTGTTTTCTCCTATATGTGATTCTCAGAGTCGCTAAGACGATCTCTCATTGGCTTGGCCCTGGTCAACATTGATTCTGGCCTTGGATTGTTTACATTTTGGAGCTCCAGAGAATTCCTGCAGCTCCTCACAGCAGCCATTTTCTGAACCCCCTGTTCTTTTCCAGCACCCAACCTCGCAAAACTGCGACAATAACCATTACCATGATGGTTATATGCCAAATGACACTGCTATATTATGGTTATATGCTATATTACACTGATGGCATAAGTGTCATTTTTGTTATTGTTGCTGCATGAAGGTGGGTTTTTTTGATCAGTATAACATTTCAGGAGTTCGTAATTATAAAAATATGTAGAATATAATCTGTCCATGCATTAGGCTGCCCTTATTCTTTTTAAGAATGATCTAACAAGATTATTATTCTTAAGAGAAAATGGTCAAAATTTGCCAGGAAAATATGCATAATACTAAGTAATTAATCAATGCCTGGACAGACAGAGGCATAGAAGTATTTCACAGACTGATTTCCTCACACAGCTAATGCCTCCAAAGCAGAGGTAAACACTAATCTGTAACTGAAATACGTACAGCGAGTTGGGGGTTGGAGAAGTCAGTTGGTTGCTGTGTTGTTGTGGGTTTTTTCAGAGGAGATTGATGATTAAATGAGAATCCTTAGCAATACGTGAGAAGCATTGATACACTGGGTAGATTTACAAACCAGTTTACCACACTTGAAACCTAACCTTCACATCTGCTTTGTTCTAAATGCTGGCTGTGAGATAAAGCACTGGAATAGCGATTTGGGGAAGTTTATGCCAAAAGCAGGTTACACCGTGTGTAGGTATGATAAACGTGTATACCCTGCCCACTACTTTAACTCTGGTAAGCCCATCTCGCATTCAGTGATGTAGTTTCCAGTTGTCATTACTGTCAGTTCATTCGTTATTCCCTCCATTCCTCTCCTCTGGCCTGGGCTGAGCAGTTCTTTTTTAACACAGTCAGAGGGTTTTTAAAACTTCAGAAGGAAGCACACAACATAGGCTTCCTGCAGCTGCTGCTACATAAACCTAGCCGTTCCCAGAGCTGTGTGAGAGCAGGACGTACCGCCTTCTGTACAGCACTGGGCTCCGTTACCCTCACCAGTGAAGCGAGCTGCGTCCTTTCACTCAGTAACGTCAGTTCCTAGCAATTCACAACCACTTGTGAATTGAACCACAATTCACTGTCTCCACCGGTGGGCAGGACAAGGAGGCAAGCTGAGGCACTGCACCGCAGAAGCCCCCTGTGTTTCATGGTCGAAATGGCTGACTTTCGGTCTTGCGAGGTGCCTGTGTGAACAGTGGAAAAGTTAAACCCATTTGGCAAAGCTCAAAGATGATGTATGTTTTTGTGTGGAATCTGGTGTGACCACCTGAAAGCAGGGTCAGGTACAGCGCTAGCACAATCGACACGCGTACGTGCAGCATGCAGTGTCATCAAGCAGTGTCATCCGACCTCTGTTCACACTTATTTCAATTGGCAACGCCTGTTGTCACAAGGGCACAGCACTGGGACGTGGCCATGGTCGCAAAGTTCCTTCGGGTCCTGAGACTTCATTGAAAAGCCAAGTTTCTAGTGCCTGTATTTACCAGAGTAACTTTCTAAGCACACAGCATATCCAAACCAAAGGCGGCTGTTGTCTTATTTACCTCACCACTGTGGAATTCTGAAGTCTACTGAGATTATTTATAGCTGAATATTCATTTTTTTATTATTCAGCATTTTTGCAATCCAAACTTTCTCTGGTAGTATCCCAGCTTCCAAAATCCTGAATGCCAAACTCGCAACTACACTTCTTGACAAACATAACCATGTAATTATGTGCTGGCAGTTATTCCAGAGTATTTTAAGTACCAGGAAATGTGGGAACAACATAAAATAAATAGCATAATACGAAAGAATAATAATATGAATCACACAGTGGGTTGTTGTTTTTTTTTTGCTAGCTTTGTGAAAATGCTCCAGTTTTAAGTCTAGTTGAGGATGTTGCAATATCTTCTTTTTAACTGATCTGGAGTGCCATCCAGAATTATGTGTGCTGTTACAGACCATAAGTCAAGGTGAGACAAATGATGCAGAGCCTCAGATGTTATTTTCGTCTGCGAGTCTCCATTTCTGCTTTTCATCTCCTGCCCTTTTGGATACAAGGGATTTATTCTGGCCAAGCAGAAGTTGTCTTTTCCCACAGCCTGCACAATTTGGGTGGAGAGTGTGGTGTCCTTGCCAAGTGGCCTAAACTCTAAGGATCTGCTCCAAGCACACCAAAGTTTTCCAAGAGGACATCACCTCACCTCAGAGTTGTTTCCAGAGTGCTGTAGCTGCTTCTTCAGCTTCTAAATATGGTTTGAAACAAACTGACTTTGTTCCAGAACCCAAATCATCTGAATGTATTCTAAGTGATTATAGTTTTAGTCACTTTTTTAAAACTTAAACTTGTGAGAAAACCGAAGAATTTGCAATACCCATAACTATATTTGGACTTGGTCACTGAACAAATACTTTAGAAAAAGAGGACATTTTCCTTACAGTTGCTTCAGGATTTGATACTGTGGCTGGAAATGTGAGACACAACTGTAATTGTTAATAATGAAGCAAGCTGGAAATTTGGCAAGATGCTTTTTCACACTTCCACTCATGTGAAACCGCTGCTTTAAGACTCACCTGCTGCCTTTCTTAATGCAGCACAAGACTGATGTCCTGCCCTTTATTTTCACTGTTTCCTCTGCTACTCATCAAATATTCTGTAGGCCAAACCTGAACTCCTGCCCCAACACAGGCATGATCTTTCAAAAGGCTTGAAAACCAGAACATGCAGGAAAGATAGATCAAGAAGACTTGAATAATGAGGAGAAAAGGTGAAAGAAATCTTCAAGTAATTCGGCTCCTCAGCTTGTCTGATACAACCATAAAATATCTTAAATGATGTTGAAAAAACCCACCCCAAAACGCACAGAGGCTCAAAATCATAGAATTTAAAGAAAAACATAACCTGGAGCTTTTAGTGAGATATTCAGCCTTTATGTTAATTCTGTTCATGTTCTTGGTCTCCATTACTATGACTGTTTGACTTTCAATGACTCATTTGCACCTGGACATTACAAACTGAAGAAAAGCCATCAGATATCAGAAGACTGTTATCTATGTCTATTTCCTTCACTTCCTCTAGCTGCTCTGACAGCATTTTATTAGTAATGATTCACTAGTGGAGAAATTAAAATGAAGAACTGGTGTCAAAACAACCTGGCTGCTTCCTTGCATGGTTTAAGGGGAAACAAGGAAATGAAGGTTGGAGAGTAGCTGTGAACTGCGGTCTCAAAAGATGTGCAGCAAACTTTGTTCTTCAAACAATTTTGCTCACAGTTAGGAACTGAACCCTAGCTTGTGTGAGACTTCTTGCTTCAGTTATTTAAGTTTGACGTATCTATAGAAGAAAATAAGAGCAATGCTAGCAGAAGTGGTGACTTCTGCATGTTTCAAACTGCTCAGAGAGACCCAGAAGGAGTGGAAGAGCTTCCTCTGACACAGAGGAACATAATTTGCACTGGAGGACTTATAACTGATCCTATTCCTACCATCCACATGTGGAGAGCTGGTGAAGGGAGGTGAAGCTCAGCAGTACCCAGAATTTATTTCCCAGCAGCATGGTATGTCAGAAGGAAAAGACAGACAGGCTCTTGTGCATATTACAGTGCCAAATGCCAAATGCTGAGTAAACAGGGACAGGCTAAGGATTTCTGGATATAAAGACTTCTTTCCTTCATCTTGTAGCATAAGAGTAGAGTTGACCCAGAGCTGCTCTAGCCACCTTAGGACTGCAAAAACACCCACATCTGCTGTTCAGCCACCATTAATGTTTCTAACAGGCTGCTTCGCAAAATTCCCCTCACAAGCTATGACAAAAAATACTGCTTAGTAAAACACAGACAGACAAAACTCACCAAGTCATCACAGAAGTTGTGATGTCTCTGCATCTTTCATGCATCTGGTATTGGGTAACTACTTATTTTCTCTATACTCTTTACCTTTCCCTGACCAAAACAGAGACACTCGGGCAGTCTCAGACTGTCATTTGGATCTGGGGGAGGGAAAAAAAAAAAAATTACAAATTTAAAAAGTTACAAAGGTATTTTTACCTTTGAGGTACCACAGGAGATTTGTACAGTAAGCTAAAAAGACAAGTAAACAAGCTAAGTTCTCTTAGATGTTTATTCTAATTAGCAAACATAGTGGCATAAATAGCATGCCACAGAACTGCCTGAACATGACTTAAAATGGCAAATCCAAAATATACAGTAAAAATACCTTATTTAACTGTTGACTTTTCAATTTTACCTGACTGAATAGTTCCTACACGAACAGCTCTGAGTTATTTATGCATCATTAAAGTACCCCTTGCAATACCTTTTACTGTTTTGTCAAACCTAAAGGACATAAATCTTCATGCTTCAGGTGATCTCTGCCACTTCACTTTTCCTACCTGGGCATCGTCCTACGAACACGTTATTTCTCCAGAACCCAAAGAAGAACCTAGTAACCCCTTCAACTCTGTGTGGAGGATACACAGCAGAGATCAAAACACAGAAGGGCACAGATGAAGTTGCTTCTCTGTGTATACAAAGCACTAACCAAACACAAACCTTAAGCAGCTTATTTAGTTTGCTCAATGCCCTTGAAACAAGAAGCAAGACTAGATTCAGATTCCAAGTAACAGGCAAGCATTCAAGGATACTCAAACTGTGAAATAAGTGTAACTCTTTTGAAGGAAGGCAAGATGTGAAATAGTTTCTTGAAAGGGAAACTCAACCAGTGCACACTCAATGCTGAATTAAAGACCTAAGCTGTGGAAAGCAAGAAAACAATCTTAAACACTAGCATGATGACAAAGTCCCAGTCTGAATCACCTAAGCCTAGAGATTACCTGAAATGCTGCATGTTGTCAGGAACATGGGGAAAGAAATACATCAAGGAACTCTGTGAACAACCACTGCTACAATCTGAGCATGAAGGAACTGCAAAAGCAGACTCCTGGCAAGGTGAGAAATCGTTTTGAACCAAGTAACCTTAAGTACCCCAAACTAGTTACTGCAGGTAACTTTCTGATACAAATGCAATACCCCGCTACGCTTTTTGAAAGATTTATCTCTTTGCTAAGTGAGATTGATGTAGGAAGGGAATTCAGATCATGAAACTACAGCTGTGGAGATTTAGTCAACTGGACCCCATTTGAAGGCTAGAAAGGAATCGGCTTGCACAAGGTTGTGTCTGCAGAATAGGGCTCAGCCATCAACCCTAAGGTGAGATGAATCACTGTGGAGGAGCACACATGGCTCCTTTGTCTGCTGGGTGAGCCTTTGCCAGCAGGTGAGATGCATAATATAGTTGTCTCCAAGGAAGGAGAAGGACTTGTGCCACTGTGTCCCATTAATCTGTGCAGTGATTGAGCTGCATCAGGAGCATTAGAAGCCAGTTTATGTAGGACCTTTTGTTTCCCTTCTCAGGGCCAGGAGCCAGCTCCCACCCCAGACAGCAACGGTAGCTGTCAATTGCAAAAAACCAGAATTATAACTGGCTTAAAATAACACTCCTCTTCAGGAGCTGGTGCAGCATGATTCCCCACTCAAAAGCTGTTCCCTAGCTTTGGGAAAAGAGCAAAGACTATTTGTATGAACTTTCAGAATGTAGTCTAATTTATTTAATATTTTGCCAGCCTTTTTGAGAGAAATGGCAGCAGAGTTGTGGAAGTTCTGGAAGTGTTTTGCAAAGCAAGGGGCAACGGGTGCAAGCTGGAGCATAGGAAGTTCCATGTGAATATAAGGAGGAACTTTTTCACTGTGAGGGTGACAGTGCACTGGCACAGACTGCCCAGAGAGGCTGTGGAGTCTCCTTCTCTGGAGAGATTCAAAACCCACCTGGATGCATTCCTGTGGGATTTAATCTAGGTGATCCTGTTCTGGCAGGGGGGTTTGACTAGATGATCTTTCGAGGTCCCTTCCAACTCCTAACGATCTGTGATTCTGTGTAATATGCCTCATGTTGGAGGTAAGCAAGAGGAAAAGCTCCTCCATTTCAAGATGCCTCCCTTTCCTTTCTGCCACAATAGCCATGTCAGCTGAAATCAAATTAGGAGTGTATGATATAGGTTCCATAGCTGGGGTTGTTCAGACCCAAGATGTTGATTGGCAACTGCAGTGCTAAAGCACACTTACAAAATTGAGAATGAGGTCCATACAGTAGCATCCATCACTTAGGGTTATTCTGATCCAGACTTCTGCCTGGTAACACCTTTAATCTATAATTCTCAAGGAAAAAAGAAACAAAGAGAGACAGGGCAATCTTCCCTCAAAGAAATGCTTCAATCCTTTCTTCACAATGTTCTGCAAGTCTGAACTTCTTTTGAGTTTAAAAGGAAAAAAAAAAGAAAAAAAAAAGACTAAGAAAAAGAATCAATAGCTTTCAATATATCTGCCTTTTTCTCCTACCTTCATTCCGTGTTTCACTCAAAGGCATGGATGATGTGCTGAAGTAACACAGAATGACTGTTCTTCCTCCCATGCTCCCAGCAAGACAGGAAACACTGTGGCCTCATGAGGACATTTTTTAAAAAACAACTGTGGCTGATCCTGCACTGAGCTCCATGGAAACATCAATGGAACGCATTGCTGGACCGTCGCCTAAAGCTGGGGTTTAGCTCAGGTTTTTTTTGAGTTTGTTCTCATTTTGTCCAAAACAGCCTACGCATCTCTGGTACAGCTCTGCTGGCCTGTCAGAAGCTAAGCTGGGCTCTCCAACTTCTTTTAAAACAAGATACCAAGCAGCCATGAAATGGTAATGACTTTCAGTATTCGACCCAGTAACCTACAGGAGGAATGCAGGTAAAACTTTGTTGACTAATGCAGCATTATGTAAAGCCAGGATCAGATAAGTGCTGGTATTTTTTTCCTATGCTTGCCACGATGAATAAAAGCACACAAAGCATTATTTCAAAATATAAATGAGGTTGGGCCGAACAATTCCTGTAGCTCTTTTAAAAATTACACAGTTGAAAAAGAATTGTCAATCAATTTTATAGGGAACAATGAATGCTAAACCTCATTCAAGACCGTTTCTGTACTGGTCTTATTTTCTTAGCAGAGAGCGCATTATTGTGATCCACGTATCAGATGGTATCTTTATGCCCTGTGCTTTGAATGATTTCATCTTCCGTGTATAGAGCCACAAGAGAATCCTGAAAAACCTTTTCACTTCGTTGTTCTGAAAGAGTGTTTGAAAACTGGAGGAGCCGAGTTATTTTATATCCTTGACTTCATTATTTTTACAAAGTACAGCTACATGTGTTCCATTTTAACCAATAAGTAGGCCCCTGAAATGTATAAATATGCCACTCAGTATGCAGGGGGGTTTTTTCCCCCCCTGGCCTGCAACAAGATGTTCTGCCAACTAATTCACATTTGCATGACATTGTAATATTTCCATTAGCATAGCTGATAGAAGTTTTGAGAGTCTGAACATGCTGGCAACCTTCAGCATTTTAAAAGAAACTTTTGCCTTACCTCTTCTTCAGTAGGGAAGAAAGAATACAGTCAGACTAAAGGACTGAAGCAAATCATCATGACTTGGAAAAATCTGGGGTTTAGTTTAGTTAGCTTCTTACATTTATTTTAGGTGGAGAGAAAAATCTACTTTTCTAACATTCTGCTGTTTACAATGTTTGAGGAAATCAGCATAGTAAGCAAAAGCAACATCCTTTAGAAGTTGGTCATAAAGCCAGAAGAATATGTCACACTCGTGAGCGTACATAGCCCTGAAGTCTATTGCCCACTAAGACAAGATAGTCAAACACCAAAAGGAGCCAAAGGCCAGAAGGACAAGGAGACAACCCTGGGCAGTTCTTATGTGATAAATACTAAAAGTAGCTGGCACAGGGAAATTCTACCTTGGATGGGCAAGTGTCATCCACCAAAGCGAGTCTCCTCCCTCGAATGGCAAAGAGACCAAACTGAAGTTCACGGGATACAAGGAACAAAAAAGGAACTAGATACCTTAGGCTGAAAGTGTGCAGGTAATGAGGATGCTAATGCATCTGCTGCTCTGGGAAATAGGGGTCAAAGAAAACATGAAGGGTCACAGCTACCAAAGGGAGAAGCAATGCTCTGTATCCTCAGAGACCCATGTGAAATTCAAGGCTCCCTCATCTCACCTAAGGGGCTCACAAATCCTGGAATAGGGAAGTTGCCTTCATTTCTTTCTTCTTCACAAAAAGCAAACTAAAATACAAAGACTGAATGATAACTACACAGAGAAAAAATAATAAAATTACAGGAAGAATATTGGCTGAGAACCCAGACAGAGAACACCAGAGCCCCCTTTTTCCTCACTCACGGCTCCCTGCTGCTGGGGCGGCGGGGTGGGGTGGGAGGGTGGAGAGAAGGAAAGAATACACCCCCTAACCCTCTCCATAGGTTCCCTGATACTGTGAGGGAACACGCCTACATACTTTAGCGCACTGATTAACCACTGATTAAGGAACTCACAACTTAACCTTCAATTAGCTCATCAACATCTTGCAATCAGCAACGTGCAGCATATGCAATTCTAGTCCTGCTCTGCTCAAAGCTAACTTGATCCCACAGAGTATATGTTGTGCATCACTATTTCTAAGTGCAGGCTATTTTCAAAACTGATAACGTAAGTCCTGCTGTGTGGGAGGGTTGTAGGGCTTTTTCTTCTGGAGGGTTACACTGGAATCATGCTTGGGGCTTCTAGAAATAGAGAGGAGGAATTCAGCCTACCCTGTCTCATAAGAGCAGACTTTTTTAAAACATGATTAAAAAAATACACATTCACAAATTCCATTATTAAAAGCCCAAGTGCACCGTGCTGCAGGACATGCCTTACCTGTGAATTCTGGAGCCCTTGTACTGCTTCATGCAATGGAGCACAGTCTCATTGAAGAAAACTGAACCTACCACACAACTGGGTCCTATGTAAGGCAATCTTTCTGAGCACAGTGTAGCCACGGTTTAGCTTAAATAAGAATTTCTGTGGTCTGCAAAGGTCCCTAGACAATGGAGGAAAGCTTTATTTGCTTCTTTTTGTTCTTTCCAAGGGCAGACCTTGCACCAGTTGCGACTCTGCAGATGTCATTGGGATCATCCCAGGGATGAATCTGCTGCTACTGCATTAAACCTGCAAGGAGTGGGAACTAAAACGTTGCCTTCATTTGGTTACAAACACCACTGGCAGAGCATGCAGGGTCCAGGAGATCTCCAGTCTGTGGGCATGCAAAAGCTCAGGTAGGAAGCAGTTCAGAGGTCATGTTCTCTCCTCCCTGAGCCAGTACAATGCCCCTGTTAAGTTAAAACATCTCAGCCTTTGCGTTCACAGTTAGTTCCTCAGTATGTTGCCACTAATTTGTTCACAATGTTATTATAAATTGAAAACAAGCCTTTGAGAGACCATTTCAAGTGCCTTTACATTTCCATACTATTAACTCAGAGCAAGCGCAGTCCCAGTCTAAGTAAGCGCAGCCCTTCAAATCCGTAACAGCGGCGGGTGAGACAGAGCTGCACCGAACGAGCCTCAGCCCACTAGAACATGTGTTTGTCAGGAGCGCAGGCTTAAGCGCCAGGGTTTATTATGCAAATTATTGTACAACCATTTCTTGAGTCTCCAGCACTAATGACTTGGTGTGAAAGCAGACCATACGCAGGGAGGAAACCGTGTTATTCCTACGTGGCTGTTTCTCTCCGCCATCTACCACCCATTTTCCAGCCTCGGCCAGCCCCTTCCTTGAGATAAATCTTTTAATCCAGCAGCGACTGCCAACCCCTCTCTGTGTTTGTGTCTGCAAAGGCGTCTAATAATAGTAGAGACATTTTGGTGCACGCTGAGAACCAGAAAGTAAAATAAAAGAAACTCCGACCTGAGAAGATCATCTTATTTTGTACCCTTAAGATTCCATGGGAAAATGTGTTTACACAGTTCGTGAATGGTCCCAACTAATTTTTTATTTTTTTTTTTTTAAACAGATAAGAGAGAAATCCATTCAGTAACCCACCTGGGAGCCTGTTTGTGACACAGCCCGACGTTTCACTGACCGCTGTTCAGAACCCTCCTCTTCAAAGGTAGAAATTCTGCAGCCTCTTGAAATAATTTTCCAGAAATAAATGGTTTACAATATATACATACAGAAGCACCCTTTCGGCAGGTCTGTAACACCTGATGGGGAAGCAGAGGCAGGAAACATGAACAACAAGGGAAAGAACACCTTAGGGTGCCACAGCTCCTTGGCGTGGACCCCATCCTTTCCAAAGAACCACAGTCACAATTCTGCACCAGTGAGTACCTACAACAAAAAAACCACCCTCTTTTTACTGTTTTAGCTTTGTAGTGCAGGGCTCAGTATCCGCTGTAATAAGAATCTCAGCTGCCTTTTCCTTAGTTAAAACAATAAAACCAAATTCGTTATGACCTCTGTCAGAAAGAAACATTTTTCAAGTTAACAAGTTACCTTTCAAAAACATCTACATTGCAGTCTGAAAAGGGATTGACAGACAGGTAGTCCCCAGCTCCCTGTTAACTAATTTTAGGCACTTAACTAGAGTTACCCCTAGTATCCTAGGAGATAACGAGGCACCTACTGACAGCTATTGAGATCTTAGTGTCACAAGCAGCTTATTTCTCTCTATTGACTACCGGGGAGACATAGGACAATTACATTCCTAAGTGCATCAATTATGTATCTAAAGTTAGGCAAGATGAATGCAGTCTTATGGAGCTTAACATTTACAGAGATTCAGTGCACCCAAGGTGCTTCTGTGGACAGGTCACTCTTTAAAAAGGTTTTTAAAGCCTCGTGTTAGATTTTTAGGTACCTAACTCCCACCGAATACACGGGGAATTGGTGAATAACTACTTTAAAATTACCTTTCCCCAAAGCACATTTGAAAATATTACTTCTGGTTTTCACCTGTTTTGGGTGGCTTTGCACAGCAACAGAGCAACTGAACACTTAAGGAGACCAGTTATGGGAGGAGGTGCCGTCAGGGAAGAGAGAAAATTGCATTACTATGTTGGTATTTCCAGCATTTCAGAGGCCGCTGGAGAATCCTGCTGGCTTTATGTGATTGACATGATTTAAGAAGGTCAAGGAGCCATGAGCAGCAGACCCAGGTAGATGCCACAGCTGACAGCGTTCCTCTTCAGTGGGAACCAGAGGGGCACAAGGCAGTGACAGCATGCAGTCTGTCGACGTGATATGCACCACCTGAACCCTTCACCAAAACATGTTTTGTAAGGGCTCATGTATTTATTTGCAAGGTAAAAATATCCTTATTTTGGCAAAAGGAAGCTGCTACAGTCCAGGCAAAACCTTTGCTAAAGGGAAACAAACAGACTCTGACAAGGGAAAAGCAGCACACACACACACACAAAACTGACTGGAGTTTTTTTAGCATGTGAAAAATCCAAAGGGTTGAGGATTTACCAGATTAAATCTGATAATACCCCACACATAATTAGAGGAAAGAAAACAAATACATCATAATGTATCTAGCAGATCTCCATTGCTGTATGCCATGGGAAGAACTACAATTCTTTTCTCTCTCCTCACATGGACCATTTAAACCTGAGATATGTCAGCTGGGTTTTAATATATATTTTCACAATATTAAGAGGCACAATACAAAAAAGTTAGAAATGCAGGCAGACAAAATTAGTTAGAAACATCCACACTTCCCACTGCTTCCATCATGAAAAGAAGATAACATTGGCAGCACCCTGGTTCCTTTCCCATTACTGACTTAGAAAAAATAATACTACCCCATTGGTGTGAAATCCCAGTATATCTCCACATAACCTGACCCTGAGGTTCAAAACACCCACTTTCCCAATTCCAGACTCTTCACATCAGACAAGGCTGACAGAATTGAAGGGTTTGCATTAGTAAAATCCTCAAAGGAGTAGGTGGAAGAGTCAACAATAACAGCAGCAATGGAGATGGACAACATAATCCAAATACACTGAAGTCAATTGTTTCCTTCTCTGTCCAGTAACCATCTTACTAGCAGGGACAATTATTTTACCATTGGTACTCCTGTCATTGCCCCCTTTTGGCACTTCTGACCACAACATGCCTTCTGTGCTTGCACAAGTACCTCTCAAATCAACTCACCAATCTGGCTTTGTCATCTAAGTTGCAGGCCAGGGATCAGTGTCCTATCAGAAATGTCAAACATCACAGAGAGTGAGAAAGAGAGGAAGAAATGATCACTGGTAACATCTAAAACATGCATTGCTGACTCAGATCATCACTATTACTGACTCTTCAATAAAAATCTGCGCCCACCAAAGAAGGTGTTGATCTGTTGACTACACCTCAGCCAGATGTGTCTCCTATATGTAGTACCAATGTGGGACTCTAGCTGGGTAATGTCTCCTAGGATACACTGCAACGTGCAAGGCAACGTGAAAGGCTGACTTGACAACTGTGGGTAGCTGCTGCCAATATTTACTGGAGGAACTGATAGAGGCTTTCTACAGAGAAAAGCCAATTTTTTAAATGGAATAATTTGTCACAATGTTGAATATAATCCATTTCCTCTTATGCAGGACACAGCAAAATATTGGGCACAGTCCTACACAGAGCAAAAGGTGGAGTGAGTAGCTCCTTCCACTTGCATTTTACTTAATTATGCTTTTTATTCTGGCTGAGCCAAATTCCTGCATGCAGCCACACAAAATGCTACAGCAAGCTTCCTGATTCTACAGCTGCAGCGTTACAGGCAACAGGTGAATGTGGGTTTTTAAGTCGTTCAGGGAGTATTAGGAAACTGGTGTCAGCAGCCAGCCGTAGAAAAGACAGCGCTTCAATGCAAAGCTGTTCACCATATTAAATAAAGGCTGAATTTTAAGAGAGTTGTGATCCATTTTCTTCATTATAATGTGATATCTGAGCCTAGGGAATAAAAACACTATAAAAATCTCTGACCCAGAGAAGGTTACACTTTTAAAGCAAGAATTAATAACAATACCTAATAATCTGTAGGAGTCTCCTAACCTCTCTGGACCTAGCATTTCCCCTCCACTAAACAGAGATAACATGCCTTACCCTCACAAAAATCACAGTGATGATGAAAAGTACTACTCACACTCAATCCCTCTTCCCAGTGAAGAAGGATTCCTTTTTTTTTTTTCCCCTCTTTAGAAAAAGATTAAAAACCTGATGGCTGCAGGAGCTTGGTGTAAGCTCAGCAGCACTGTCTTTCGTTATGCAAGACATGAAACATATGCTCATAAGGGACACAGGTTACGGGCTTACTTCTGCTGTCTCTGTGTAAATTTGCGTTACACGAGAAATTAGAGGCTTTTTTTGGTCTTTCTGGAGGTTTGGGGTGGCCTCTAGTGGTGCCTGTGAGAATGGGACCACCCGCCGAGTGAAGTAATGGTGGCTGAGAGTACAAGAGTCGTGTTTGGCGCGATGGCTCCCACTCTCTCGCACACGAAAAGTGAGAAAGCACCAACCAGCAAAGCTCTTGTGTACCTGGCACTTCGGGGTGGCAAATACAGGCTCTTTGAGCCCGAAAAAATAATTTCATTTCCTCTACAGTTCTTTGCAACAAGCTAATCAAAGTACCTTACATAGTAGTTCAATCACAGAATTGTCGGGATTGGAAGGGACCTCCAGAGATCATTGGGTCCAACCCCCCTGCCAAAGCAGGCTCCCTAGAACAGGTTGCACAGGTGGGCATCCAGACGGGTCTTGAGTATCTCTGGAGAAGGAGACTCCACAAACCCCCTGGGCAGCCTCTTCTAGTTCTTAATGCTTCATATCCTGGTGACAAAAACCAGCACCTCTGTCCTAAAGTTTCCCTCAAAGTAAGGGCCAACGAGTTCAAGTAGAATCACAGAATCCATGGCTTTTAATCTATGTTTTTTAAATTGTGCCCAACCTCACTCTCAATCCAGTGGAAAAGAATCCGAGATGGTCTTTCTTAATGGAGAAACACTGATTAACTTTCCATACTCTCGGAACGCAGTCCGACCTTGCTGTAGTAACCACCAGCCATAAAGATGTTTTTAGGGCCCGATATTCTCACAGAAGAAACACTTTTGAACTTCATTCCTTAAGCCGTCTTCTAAATTATCCTCAGGTTCATTTCAAAAGCATGACACTATCCTCTGGTGAGTGAAACGTATGCACTTTTCCTCTCTTGAAAAAACAAAGCTTCAGCATATACTGCCAGGCCTTAATGGCTTCTTTGCCAGCTGCCGTTCATTGATTTCAAGGTAGGTAAGACAGAAATATTCTTATAAAAAGACTTCATCCAAAACAGAAGTCTCTTTGTCACACCGCTGCAAAAAAAAAATCTTTTAATGATTTTCCTCTTCCTTCTTTCCCCTCCCTCCTGACTCCAAGCCCAAAGACCAGGCCTTGGTACCATGAGAGTCTCTGAAGCCAGCACAGCACTGCTCACTTTAGGCCACACCTCATCTGTGCTGAATGGATCTGAGGGAATAAATTCCCAACACACTTGCTCGCAGAAATCAGGTCTTACAGAGCACTTGTCAGAGGTGTTTGAACTGGACGCGCTCAGAAGGGGCCAAATGAAAGCCAAATCTATCTAAAACACAAAGAGGTTGGGTTAGTTCCTTCCCACTTCTTGTGCAGAACTCACTCTGTTTAGCTTTTAGTTTTATCCAAAACACAAAACATTTAATAGTCAATCAAAATAACAACAAACTTTCATTCAGCTTTTCAGCTGGGTTCCCAAAAGAGACTGTAAGCCTCAATGGAGGAGCCTGCGGAACAGCTCTGAAGTGAATGCTGACGTGCACTGGGAAACTGAGGCACAGATAGATGATCATACAGATAGGACGTGACAAGGTCAGAAATAAAACCCAACTTTCCTAATTCCTAGGACCCTGTCCTAATCCCTGAACACATTCCTTTCCTTGCAAGGGGTATTTCAAAATGAACCATTAAATCCTACCACCGTTCTCATCTTTCTCTGGCCAGATGATATCACATGTTGCTTTCATTATTGGTTTGTGCTATCCTTTGGCTTTCTTGCTCCACTCCAGCTCTCTTGGCTTGGCCCACAATCTCTTCAAAAGCACAGTGCAAGTATTATTTCTGTTTCATGCAAAGCTTGCCTAAATTTGTGGCAGGGAAAAAGCTGCAGAAGAACCATATCGCGTGTCTCCCAAATGAAACCAGCTGCCTATTATTTCCACGTCTGTAACTTTAGACCAAATTATATGAGCTGGAAAGCTAATCTTTGGCCACCCTTTGACAAAGTGAGTTCTTTATAATTATTTTTATTTACATTTTCACTGTTAGTATAGAAATATGATCACAAATGTGACCTTGTTATCTCCTCTCTCTCTCAGCCCATGTTATCCACTAAGCTAATTACAATTTTGCCTCAATGTGTCTTTAAATTATACCTGCCAGGTCTACTAATAAGAGGCCAGTGATCTGTGACATCAACTTCCGTAGGTTATCAAGGTCCATACGCTCATGGCAATTGACAGCAATGGCAAAGCTCTCCTGCAGTCTTTGCCCTGCTTCCTGACAGGGTGTAAAGACTTCATGTCAGGCTCCATGCTAGTACATACTGCCCACGTCTGGTAAGAGTAATACCCAATCTAGAGCTAATTTGAGAATACCTAGAGAGGCCAGCATAGGTATCACATTAGACTAAAGGAGGATATTGTCACCATGGGCTCACTGAGAATAGTTAGGAGTCACTGATGTGCAATCTCCATCTCACAGGTAAGCTTGTAACATCTTTCAAAAGTCAGTTATCTCACCCTGAAACAGTAAGTCAGCACAGAAACTGTCCCATGAAACGCTATGGCCAGTGCTCTGTGAGGTGTAGCCTAGGTGATTGTATTTTCCTTTTGGTTATTAAAACGTGGGGGCTTCCTCTTGAGCCTGTATGTTAACAAGTGCTCATCCTGCAGCTACCAGCAGAGAGGAGTGCCGTGACTTATTTCACCTCTAGCATTTCAGAAGTTAAGTTTCTGCTCTGAGCTTCTTCGTTCTCGTGGGAAAGCAGATACGAGGGAATAAAAATATTTTCTTATCTTTTTCCTGCCTTACTTCCTACAACTTGTTCTTAGTCATTCTTGCCTGGGGTCTTGCCAGTGACTCCACCTGGCAGGTAAGTGACTGGTACCTATCAGTCAGGCTTTAGTGAGTGTGAGGATGAGTGCATGTAAGGAGTCATAACAGAGCACTACCTACTGGCTTTATACCAAAATTATGATTTCCACACGTTAGGAGCTGCATAGCATCTCTTCTTTGAGTAAACAACTACAAAAAGCAAGCGACCATTCATATCTTTTACCACTTGCAGTTTTAAGTGCAAATGGATCGTGTCCGTGGCACATCAACATCATCTGATCTGTGAACAGTTACCACTGATATCACATAACACCCGAAGATCCAAAAATAGAAGGTGGCAGAAGCAGGACACCTCCGTGCCAGGTCCGAATCGCTGTAGCCTATTCACAGCCAGCATCTTGAGGCGCAGACCAAATCCCGCAACATACTTTCTTCAAAGAAGAATCCATGGTGAGGAAGAAAGCTGACTGGCAGGATGAACTCACTGCAAAACAAACACACACACAAATCCTGGTACTCTTCAAAGGGTAATAGATTCAGATCTACTTCCATCCAATTATTTCTTCATTTTCAGAGGGCACAGAGGAATGAAAGCATTCAAGCTTTACCTTAACCCTGCCAGATCTGCGTAACAGAAACCGGCTTATAGCTTAAGGCAAAAACATACTTATTTCTAGAACCTTTGGCTTCCTGGCTGCACATGTCTCATGGGCTATGATCATCCCACATCCTTGGCCTGCTTAAGGCTCCGCTCCAGCAGATTTTCAAAGTAACACATTAGAGAAGGTGAAAAATCTTTAATTAAGCCACAAGCAAGGCATGCAACAAGCTCACCATCTTCTTTGACAACAGGGAAGTGCAGAAGTCATCCTTGGCCTTCCCAAAATGATTTTTATACTTTAATTTCCAGAAAGATGTTTTAATTTCTGAATTTAAGCTCAGAACAGCAGCGACAAAACCCAGACGTGAAAATCCTGGCTACCACACAACACTAGTCTCAGCACATCCACAGCTTTTGTTTTGAAGAGGTAACTCATGCAAAAGGTTCCTCAGAGTTCTACAGATTTCATTTCCCTGTACAGTTTTGCACTAGCCAGGGTTTCATAATTTGATTGCCAGCACATGACTTGCTTGGTTATTCCACACATTGAAAGCCCCCCCTTGTAGTTCTAAATGAATATATGTATATTTGCACATGTTTCTGTGTGTGTATATATTTACTTAAATGTCAACATAGGCTGATAAATACATAAACAAATCCTGGAGAGTGTAAATTATAGCACGCATCTGGCAGAGTCAGTTGTAGTTGGGTTTGCCTACTGATTTTCACTTTAACTCCTTGTTCTTACATACTTATTACTTCTAAAAGACCTCATTTTACTATTATTGTTACTGATCTGTGTTACAGTAGCACTTATAGACTGAAGACTTTTAGGTATTTTATGCAATAGAAATGTTCTGTGATTAGTTTCAAAGGTACCTCTTAGTTCCTGATGTGACCCACAACCTAACTGAACCGCAGGGGTTCAGCAAAGCTCCAGACAACCTTTCCTACCTACTGTGTGGACCATGCAAGGGACAGAAGCCTGTTGATGTGTTGGCAGGATTGTGGCATTTCATAGTACCTAGAATATACATGCTCACACAGGGTTCACAGGTAATTTTTAAGGTAATTTCCCAAATGCTTCTACTCTGATTCTTCCAACTGCAACTTCTTCAATCATCTAATCTTGTTTAGACCTTCTAATTAATTTGCTTCATACTTTTTTTAAGTCTTGAAAAAAAAATCATAGCAAGTCCTTTAGTTAAACAATGTAACACTGAATTGGCTGAGGCAAAAGTATTTTTCCTGGAAAGGTTCCAATGATGGAACACTTTAAAAACACGGGATTTGATTTACAAGATCTAACCTGGTACAAGATACTCTACTCATGCATGGAAGCGCGAGGGCCCTTTCCTCAGACTGGAACAACACAGTAGGCACAGATTTAACACGAAGCTAAAAGGTAGGACAGCAAGCACCTCGATAGGACTAAGCTTCCCCCCTGCCCCAGGGTCAGGCCACTCTCAGTCCTACCTTTGATGTGATATTAGACAACCAGAAGCACCCAGGTAGCCAAGATAGACACTTGAAGGCCTGAAACCTCAAGGACTTGCCAGAGCACTGTAGCTTCCCATTGCCACAGAAGACCCATCCAACCATGGCTTGGATGCCACAGCCATTACAGTGGTGTTCCTGGCAGTACACGATATTTCATAGAGAAGACAAAGTTCACAACCTACCTGAAGACTTCATACATCTGTCTAATCCTAGAAGAAACTGTTGAACTCACTTGAAATCGACTTGCTTCTTAGAGTCTGCAATTACATGGATTTGGTCCTTTTTTGGGTTTTTTTTCCCAGACTATTCCTATTTTATCTTTTTACTAAAGCTAATAAAAATGCGAAGTTTAGTAGAACAATAAAATGTTGCTTCAAAGCTTCAGGTAGTGTCTGTCTTAAGCCAACCACAGTATATAAACTTACTATAACCTGATGCCATAACTGGAATCAGAACTCCATAGCCTTGGTGGCTGTTAGGCAGGCATTCCTTATTGCAGTGCTGGGCAGCACAGGGGATTGCTCCTCCTAACGTGTGTGCCGAAGGAGGCAGTTGCACAGTTTATACATAGATCATACACACATATTCATGACCTTTCCAAGAAATTATTAACATATTCATGACTTTTCCAGGAACTCATTATCATAGGTTTCCACCCTTTCCCACATGTGTACTACAGTCTTTAGGTGGTCTTCAAGGACCCTGATAGTCGTTTACTTCACCCACTTGTCACTGTGTTTTTGCTGTGAACTATAGCCCTTTTCCTCTCTGTGTTTACCAGAGCTACATGACTGGTCTTGGGGCCCCTTGTAGCCTTGAGTTTTCTTGTCCTCAGAGATAGTCCCACTAGAAAGCTTACAATGTGCTGGCACACGCATTCCACAATACCACTGCTGCAAAATATGTTACTAATACCTACAGCAGTCTAGACAGTAAGTCTCTATCAGATTCATTGCTGCATAGTATGTTGTTGACACCCACAAAACTCCAGATATAAGACCCCACCAGATTCAGCCCTCTCTTCAAAGCCATGCAAGGCAAACACCAGTTTTTATTCCCTCAGTGTGCTCATTTGAACAGTAGAAATTTTGAACCCAGTAAGACTCATTAGAAAGTTTTGGAGTTTTTCTGCCTCGGAATACACACAGATGTTGCCTCTTTTTTCCAGAGTCCAGACCTGATGTTTCTAACATGGTTAGGCAGTATTGCAGCACCTTCAAGTTCTGCTTCTTCATCACCATCTTCTGCAAAGGCAACTTACACAAGTAGCCAAGAGCCTTTTTGCTCAGACTGCTAGCTGATGCAACTCAGCAGACCACCATCCCACCAGAGAGGAGGCTTTTCTTCAACATATTTACAAACAAAAACCTTACAAGCAAAGTAACTACGAGTTCCCAGTTGAGAAAAGAGACATAACTTTCTCAAGCTACCTTTCATAAGAGCACTGAAGCAAGCTCAAAATTTCCAACTGACACTGGTGGTGTTTACAAAAGGTTTTGAGAATGACTTTGTAACTGAGCTGCGTGTCCATTACTATTTAGACTACCACAAAGAGACTTTACTTAGGCTAAAGTTACTCAAAACAGCAGTAACTTCTAATCCCTACTTTTGTACATAACCTGAAAATGTGTTAGTTTAGAAAGTCAAGATCTTAAAAAGAATGGGGAGCAAAACTCTCTCTGTAATTCCAGTGCTGTATGTATAACCAGGGTTATTAATTTCCTGCAATAACGAACTATTAAGGTCATTAATCCCTGTTTCATTGAACTATTTTTGGTCTGCCAGGTTGCAGGAACTGATCCAGGTAACAAGATAAGTTTACTCAGTTAATAGGCTTGATTTCTATGCCTTAACTTGCCTTTGACACGTAGCAGATTAAGGGTTGGCAAGTGCCAAGCCATTCTGGTGTCACGCTTTGCTGTTGCTTACAGCAGAGACACTTACTTTATCTGTCTTAACAATCAGATTTTGCTGATCATGGGAGGACATTTCTGAGTACATGAATTACAGGGTGATGATCCAGATGAACGCTTCCCATGGCTTAAACTGAAACCTCTAGCCTTGCTCTCTGCATCCCAGTCCCAGTAATATTTCAGAAGATACAAACTTTCAGTTTGCTGCTTTGCCTAGTAGTGAGATGGAAGTAATTTGGAGCAAATTATTTATCATTCATTAAGATTCAGTGAGGCTAGTTTCTAATAACTCCACCACCCTGGAGTGGGTCAATGTGGCAGCAGGATGTGGAACTGCCAGGGGTGTGGAACGAGGATTTGAATATATTTTTCAAGTCCTGTGTGACAACTTGGTACAACTCCAGATCAGCAAGTCCTAGGACAGCCTGCAAAGACAGCACAATATAAGATCACAGCTTATGGTGTGGTTGATGGAAAGGGAGTCGAAGTGCACGTCCTGAATATTTGTAACTTCAGGACAAAGAGGAAAATTGAAAAAAAAAAAAAGAAGCAATAATTCTGTGAACTTAGGTGAAGGATTTTCAGAGAGCAGCTGGCACCTACCCTTTCTTGCCATGGCTGTGACTATGAAACCAGCTTGCAACTCCATGCTGGCCATGACTGAAGAAATTAATTTACCCTCAAAATTGAGATATTTATAATTTCAAAGAAGTGGCATGTAATCCATAAATAAGATGGACAAAGTAAGATCCGTTTACAACTATTATGCCTCAATGACATAAATTGGAAAAGGGCTAAGGCTTTGGGTGAAACTGCAAGCCACCCGAAGGCTGCCACTGACTCAATAAGGCCAAGTATTTCCTCATCTCTAATTTCTTTTTTTTTTTTTATTATGGTTTTCTACTTCCCTTTGAGCACACAAAACTAATAAATGTGGTTTTACCACAGAGAAATAAGGTAGCACTGCTGAAATCTGCAAGAGTAAGTGGGCATGGAAATGCCTGTCTTTTTTTTAATAAAAGTTTTAATAAAGATGTCTATACAAGCCTTGCAGCTCTTCAATAAGTGCCTGAGCCTGCACGTTGCTTACAGACCTCAGCTTCCCCTGAAGTCAGTGAACTATTTTACAGGAAACAATCTTGTGCTGGCCCTAAGGCAGTGAAAAATATTATCTAATATATCTTTTCCATCTTGAACCTCCACGATTAGGTTTTTAATTATATCAGCTGGAGAATACCTAGGAACACAGGAGAGCAGGTACACAGAGCCCAGCTATTTGCTCTCACATTGCAAGAAGGGGTACAAGAAAGTTCCAAGGGTCTCCAGCCATTCTGTCCCATCACGGTCCCAGAGCCATCCTGAGCCAATGCCCTGCAGCAACACTAAGGCCAATGGTATCCTGGGGTGACCAGCAGGGACAGGGAGGTGATTGTCCCTCTCTACTCTGCCCTCGTGAGGCCACATCTGGAGTACTGTGTCCAGATCTGGGGCCCCCAATACAAGAAAGATGTGGAACTGTTGGAGAGGGTTCAGAGGAGGGCCACAAGGGTGATTAGAGGGCTGGAGCACCTGCCCTACAAAGAGAGGCTGAGGGAGCTGGGCTTGTTCAACCTGGAGAAGAGAAGGCTGTGGGGAGACCTCCTTGCAGCCTTCTAGTACCTGAAGGGAGCATACAGACAGGAGGGGAATCAACTTTTTAAAAGGGTAGACAATGGCAGGACAAGGGGCAATGGATTAAAGCTAAAGGAGGGAAGGTCTAGATTAGATACTGGGGGAAGCTCTTTACAGAGAGACTGGTAAGGTGCTGGAATGGGCTGCCCAGAGATGTAGTGGATGCCCCGTCCCTGGGGGGGGTCCAGTCCAGGTTGGATGGGGCCCTGGGCAACCTTGTGTAGTTCCAGGCCTGGAGGTTGGTGGCCCTGCCTGTGGCAGGGGGGTTGGAACTCTATGATCCTTGGGGTCCCTTCCAACCCAGACCATTCTACGATTCTATGATTCCACTAGTGGCTCCGTTACAGGACTGTGGTAGACAAGGCGTTGATGGTCAACAGGTCTTACTGTTGCTGATGGTGCTAGGACCCAGAAGTCCCACACCACAACAGCTGGAGAGTTGGTGGTTTTAGATTTTTCCCCTCAATAAACATAAAACCACATTAAAATTAAAAAAAAAAAATCACAATGTACAGGAGGTGAGAGCATTTGATACCTTTACCTGCACTAAGCCACGAGGGCATTTTAGGAGAAAGATCTCAAAAATAATTTTGGAGCCAGTAATTCAAAACTTTTCAAAATAAAAGATAAACAAAATGGATTAATGCCGGTAACAAGAGTTGCCTGTATCAAAAGGGGAGATTTGATAAATTGGAAGTGGCAGTTAATAAATGAACTAGGCTAGTCAACTAGACAGAGAAACCTGGAGATATTAACACCTACTTGCAATTTCTTCAAGTTCATAAAAGACACATAAACTCATAAATTCACAGCACGCTGTGAATTTATGGTCACAGTGCCTGTGAGACCAGGAAAATAAGTTTCTGTATGATCTTGACAGACTTACCCTCCTCACATTTTCCAAACCATCCTTTATGATCTGGTCTCTTGAAGTGCCTCCTCAGACCTCTTTGAGGTGTCCTACCACCAACCCAATCACTTTGGGCAGAAATATACCCAGCATGAGGTGCAATTCTTGCTTTAGGCCAGAGGAAAACTTGAAATACCATCTGGTGCCCAGTTTATGACTTCCACAGACACCCCACTCAAAATGTAACACTAGAAGATTCATCTTACATCAGGTGGGTCTTTTTGAAGCATCTTATTTGTGTTTGTACTCCAAAAATGTGCTCAGAGTTGATTTACACTGTAATAAAGAAATATCATTCCTTTGGCAAATATTACAGCTACTTAGATATTCCAGTGAGAGCATGGCTTTAATGAAAGCAACAACAGTAAGAAAAAAAGAGACAAACAAACGATTTTCTCTGCCTGTTGAACTGTGACAACTGCTTTGCCTCCTATCCACCTCCATTAACAGTGAAAATAGTTTTCCCCAACAAGTATTTGTAATAAAAGCTGTAGGTGGTTTCAAGTCTGTGGAGATTAGCACTTCGAATTGAA
>VZTU01008953.1:9032-24165 GCA_013400835.1 Zapornia atra
CCCACCCCCTCTCTGGGCAGCCCCTTCCAGCCCCTCACCACTCTCTCTGCACAGAACTTCCCCCCAGTCTCTCCTCTCACCCTTCCCTCCTCCAGCTTCACTCCATCCCCCTTGTCCTGCCAGTCTCTGCCCTGGAACAAGCTGATTCCCCTCCTGTGTCTCTGCTCCCTTCAGGGACTGGCAGGCTGCAATGAGGTCCCCCCACAGCCTTCTCTTCTCCAGGCTGACCCAGCCCAGCTCCCTCAGCCTCTCTCTGTAGGGCAGCTGCTCCAGCCCCCTGAGCATCCCCGTGGCTCCTCTGACCCCTCTCCAACAGCCCCACATCTCTCTTGCATTGGGGGCCCCAGCTCTGGACACAGGACTCCAGCTGGGGCCTCCCCAGGGCAGAGCAGAGAGGGAAATGTGCCCAGGTATCTCAGAGCTTAGAGCACCGACTGCTCCATGGCTCCTGTGCTGCTGTATCCATAGGGCTTTGGTGCACAGCCCTGGGCAGAGATAATTAAGCTGGGATGGTGTGTTGATCTCAGCTGAGCTGTTTGGGGGTTTCTGAGCTTGCTCTGTAAAGGTTGGGGTGTGTCAGTTGCTCCCCCAGCCCTTACCCACCCCCCTTTAGGAAGATCAGTCTATCAGCAGCCTGGGGATGCTGTCCTGGCAGGGAGCAGCTCTGCTGAACCACTCACTGCTACCTGGAGCACGCTGGATTGTGAGGTCTGGATGCAGTGAGGAGGGCAGGATGTAGGCTCCCTGCACCCACATCCTGGCAGAACAAGGTCACAGACTCACAGACTGGTTTGGGTGGGAAGGGACCTCAAAGCCCATCTAGTTCCAACCCCCTGCCATGGGCAGGGACACCCCCCACCAGCTCAGGGTGCCCAAAGCCCCATCCAACCTGGCCTTGAGCCCTGCCAGGGATCCAGGGGCTCCCACAGCTTCTCTGGGCACCCTGTGCCAGGGGCTCCCCACCCTCATGATGAAAAAAGCTTCTTCTTTCTATCTAATCTCAATCTGCCTCTTTCTGTTCCGAGCCGTTGCCCCTCTCCCTATCAGTCCCTGCCCTTACACAGTCCTCCCAGCTTTCCTGTGGGTCCCTCCAGGGACTGGAAGGGGCTAGAAGATCCCCCCCAGAGCCTTCTCCTCTCCAGGCTGGACCAGCCCAGCTCTCCCAGCCTGGCTTCACAGCAGAGCTGCTCCAGCCCTTGGATCATCTCTGTGGCCTCCTCTGGACACAGCTCCATGTCCTCCTTGTCCTGGGGACCCCCAAGCTGGAGGCAGCACTGTATGGGGGGGTCTCTTTCCCAGCCCTGTGGGTCCTGCTGGGTCATGTTGAGCTGCTCTCTTCCCACCCAGAGGGTGCTTGCTGGGGAATATGGAGGTGCAGAGTTGTCCCCAGCCTTGTCCAGGTCCCAGAGCAGGGCTCAGACTGGAAAAGTTCACCCTTAGAGGCTGCCCATGTGTTGAAGAAGCTCCCTGAGTTTGGGGTTCAGCACATGCTTAACTCCTGTCCCTGCTGAAGCAGAAGGTGGGGGTCTGCTCCTGGCTGAGCACCAGCCCACCACGAGCTCAGGGAACCTGGGGAGGTGGCTCCTCTCAGGTCTCTGGGGGCACAGCGTGGCTCCTGTCAGGTCTTTGGGGGCACAGCATGGCTCCTGTCAGGTCTCTGGGGGCACAGCATGGCTCTTGTCAGGTCTCTGGGGGCACAGCATGGCTCCTGTCAGGTCTTTGGGGGCACAGCATGGCTCCTGTCAGGTCTTTGGGGGCACAGCATGGCTCTTGCCAGGTCTCTGGGGGCACAGCACAGTTCTTGTTGGGTCTCTAGGGGCATGGTGTGGCTCTTGCCAGTTCTTTGGGGGCACAGCACAGTTCTTGGGTCCTTGGGGCATGGTGTGGCTCTTGCCAGGTCTCTGGGGGCACAGCACAGCTCCTGTCAGGTCTTTGGGGCCATGGCACAGCTCTTGTCTGCAAGGAAAGGTAAATTCCTTTTGGACACGGATCACAGGGCTTCCTGGTGCTCCCTGGTGTCCCCCTCGTGCTCCTCTGCCCTCCTCTCCCCTCTCTCACACCCCACAATGTTCTTTCCAAGGTACCCACCCCCTAACCAAAGGGTGAGCTGGGTTTCACAACCCCTTCCCCCAGCCTGCCTGTGCTCTGGGGGGGCAGGAAGGGCCTCTGTGAGCAGCAGGAGGGGGAGGACCCAGCGCTCAGCAGCACCCAGAGCCCAGCACAGGGCTCTGCCAGGAAGCCAGCAGCATGGGGCTGGGGTCTGATGCTCCCCCAAAAATCCCCTGCTGTTTCCACTGGGCAGCTGGGCTGGCTCTAAACTGGTGCAATAAAGCCTATTTATGTCCTTGTCTCCTCCTGAGGGAGCTGAGCTCCAAACCAGCCCCAGGTTCAGCAATGCTGCAGCCAGAGAAGCTGCCTGGCCCATCTCTATCCTCCCCCCTCAGAGGGGCATGGGGCCAGGCAGTCTGCTGTCCTTAAAGCCTTGTGAGTGACATTTATGTGAGGCTTAAATAAAGAAGAAGGGTGGCTTTGTTGGGAAATAATTGCAGCTGGCACGTTCCTCAGGTACAGGGAAGCCAGAGCAGTCACTGAGTGAAGTCCTTTGGCTCCTGGAACAGGGATAGGGGCAAAGCCTTCCAGCCCAGGGGTTAGTCACACATCTCCTCACTGCTGTGGAGTCTCAGGGGAAGGGAGGGCTCAGGCTTCCTAACCCAGGAGAAGCACGCTCAAAAGAGCTTAAGAAGAGGTTGAAGCATTCAGGATATCTTCAGAAATGCTCCTAGAGAATCCCAAGGTTCCAATCTGTAGAGACCTTTAAGACTATCACAAGGTTCCAGCCTTAAAGCCCTTGAAGCCCATGGAGTCCAACTGTCCCTGTGCTGACCCAGATCTCTCAGCCCCTCATCTCCCCAGCTGTTAAACACCCCCAGGGTGGTCCAGGAGGGAAGCAGGAGTGCTCTCCCAGCCTGCTGAGGTCACTCACCCACGTGGGTGCTGATGACCTCGCTGATGAAGATGCCCCCACATCTCTGCACCCCATCTCCCAGGGAAAAGACAGTCACAGAATGAATCACAGAATGGCATGGGTTGGGAGGGACCCCAAGGGGCACAGAGCTCCAACCCCCTGCCACAGGCAGGGACACCAACCTCCAGGCCTGGAGCTACACAAGGTTGCCCAGGGCCCCAGCCAACCTGGCCTTGGACACCCCCATTCCTCAGAGCTCCTTGGACTCCTGGGGACTGATAATGGCAGGACAAGGGGGATGGGGTGAAGCTGGAGGAGGGAAGGGTGAGAG
This sequence comes from Zapornia atra, assembly GCA_013400835.1. Classification (NCBI taxonomy): domain Eukaryota; kingdom Metazoa; phylum Chordata; class Aves; order Gruiformes; family Rallidae; genus Zapornia; species Zapornia atra. The sequence continues at coordinate 12,329 of VZTU01008953.1, forward strand.
GAGAGACTGGGGGGAAGTTCTGTGCAGAGAGAGGGGTGAGGGGCTGGAAGGGGCTGCCCAGAGAGGGGGTGGGTGCCCCGTGTCTGGGGGTGTTGCAGGCCAGGTTGGCTGGGGCCCTGGGCAACCTTGTGTAGCTCCAGGCCTGGAGGTTGGTGTCCCTGCCTGTGGCAGGGGGCTGGAGCTCTGTGCTCCTTGGGGTCCCTCCCAACCCAGCCCAGTCTGGGATTCTATGATACAGAGCTCATGGTCTGCAACCAGTTTCCATCTATTACTGTCCCTGCCAGGACTAAACTGGGGCGTTACCAGTGGGAGTGGAGCTCCTCAGTGTTTGTGTGGTGACACCCCAGCACTATGGAGACAGGCACTTTCACAGGAAGAAATAACAGCCTTCTCCAAATCCCTGCTCAGGGTTTTACAGCCATTCCCCTTTCACATGGTGCTCCCCTGGACACCTGGCAGGTGCTGCTTGCCCTGCACTCGCTGTGATTTCCTGGCATCTGGGTGCCCATCAGGAATGCAGGGGGTCTCTTTGCCCCTGTGGGCTCAGCTGAACGTGTTCTTCATCAGGGGTTGGACCCCATGATCACCCCAGGTCCCTTCCAACCCCTACGACTGTGTGATCAAGCCAAGGCTCAGGGAAGCTCTAGGTGAAGTGGTGACAAAGCCCAGGAGTGGCACCTTCCACCCCCAGCACGCTGGGTCAGCAGGGCAGGAGCTGTTGGAACCCATCTCCCTGGACTGTCTCAGCTTTCCCCTCTCCAAGAAGCTGCCCCCAAGCAGCCCAACTCACAATGGGAAGCCAAACTAAAGCCAAATAAATCTATCAAACCCTCTGCTCCTCCACAGTGGCTTCTGCAGGAGGAGAACATCACTTCAGAGACCAGAACAATTCTCCTGCTGATGCTTTACAGCCTGGCAAGCAATTCAAGCAGACACACACTAACTTTTGAGTTGGTGGGCCACAAAATGCCTTCAGACAACCAATGGAGCTCCACACAAATCTTCTTGGTGCTTCTCAGTGCCTTGCTGGTACACAGTGAGGCTCAAAGGCAGCCAGGCTGTGCTCCCCAGGGGTCAGGAGCAGGATGACTGAGAGGTTTAGTCATTTTTCCTTCTTTTTTTCTTTTAGTTTTGGTGTTACTGCAAGGAAGCACGTCTGTTGCTGGGGCAGGCTGTCCTCTGGGGGTTATATCTGCTAACAGGCAGCCTGGCTTTAGTCTAAAGTGGAGGATTTATTAACAGCTCAGGAGGAAAAGCTGGTGGTGTTACTTCATTTAGTGCCTTCAGAGGGGCAATGGGATCCTGGGGGGCATCAAGAGGAGCGTGGGCAGCAGGGCACAGGAGGGGATCCTCCCCCTCTGCTCTGCCCTGGCCAGGCCCCAGCTGGAGTGTTGTGCCCAGTGCTGGGCTCCCTGGGACAAACCAGCCAGGGATCTCCTGGAGAGAGTCCAGAGGAGCTGCGAAGGGGGTGAAGGGCCTGGAGCATCTCCCCTGCCAGGAAAGGCTGAGTGAGCTGGGGCTGTTCAGCCTGGAGAGAAGAGCCTGAGAGGGGATCTGATCAATGGGGATCAATAGCTGAAGGGTGGCACACAGGGGGACATGGGCAGCCTCTGCTCAGTGTCTGTGGGGACAGGACAAGGGGCCATGGCCTCAAGTTGGAGCACAGGGAGTTCCCCCCCAATGTGGGGCAGAACTTCTTCCCGGTGAGGGTGAGGGAGCCCTGGGACAGGCTGCCCAGGGGGTGTGGAGTCTCCTTCTCTGGAGAGATTCCAGCCCTGCCCTGTCCTAGGGACCCTGCTTTGGCAGGGGGTTGCACCCCATGGGCTCTGGAGGGCCCTTCCCACCCCTGTGACTCTGTGCTCCTGTGACATACAGGCACCACACACACGACTTGTTGGCCTGCTCTAAGACTTGGGAAGCCCACGGTGGTCTCAGGGTGCTTAGGACCCTCAGACCCCAAGCCTGCCTTTGGGAGCTCTCTGGAGCAGGTCTCGTGCTGTCCCCCAGGCTGTCTGGTGGAGCTGACCCATCCCTTGCCTGCAGCCTGCACTATGCACCTGCAGGTACCTGAGTGCTGGTGGCAGTTTGTCTCTGCCAGGTAGCTGCCTTGTAGGACTCAGCTCAGGAAGCTCAAGGAATCAAGTGGGGTCCTCCCAGCACAAGCTGTGACCTTCCCATGGCTTGCTAGGCTGGCTTGTGGGTGCCAAGTTGGAGGTGGCCAGATCCTGGCTGCATTAACCAACCTCCAGGCAGTTGTGCAACCCCCCTCCCTGCAAAACACAGGGAAGTGGGAAGCCAGGGCTCCAGCTCACCTCAGCAAAGGTAACTGCTATAAGGCCATGGGATGGGCTACCTGCCTACTCAGGAGACAGAAAGGCCCAAGTCCTGGGGAGATGGCAAGGCCAGGTCCCCTCTGCCCCCTGCCATCATCTCATGGTGTAACTGGGACCTGCCCCTTGTGCTGGATGCCACAAAGAAGGACCAGCAGTGCTCGCTCCTCTTGGTGCTGTGTGCTGGAATGGGATGAAACCCATGGATGCTGCAGCCTGAGGATGGGAGCTTGGGAAGATCCTGCCTCAGGGATGAATGTCTGGGAGGAAAGAGCCCCAGCGAGCTGAGCCAGCACAGGTTCCCTCTGTCTGGGTACAGCCAGGCTCGTGTGTAGCCAACCAGACATTGCAGCTGCAGAAGGTGCAGCTCTGCTGAGCACCCCTAAGCTACCCCTGCTCTCCTTGGGGCTGGGAATGGGCTGCAGGTCAGCCCTGACTGGTTCTCTCAGGCTTCTCCATCCTGAGGGTCCCTTTGCTGAGTGGAGGTGGGATGGGGTTCTGGCACAGCGCTTGTCTCTTCCTGACACCAGCCACCTCCTTAGAGCAAAGCCTTGCTGGCAATGACAGGCATCTCCCCCCATCATGGGTAGAACAAGGGAGAAAGAAAAGCCTCAGCTCAGCTTCTTAATTAACAAAACCAGAGACCTGCCACTGTCTGGAGAAAGCTCCTGTCTGGCAGGACTCTGCAGCTCCACCCTCAGGGAATGTGCATGTTTGACACTTAATCAACCTGCTTAGAGGGAATCACAGCATCACACAACATCAGGAGCTGGAAGGGACCTCCAAAGCTCATCCAGTCCCACCCCCTGCCAGAGCTGGGTCACCCAGACTGAATCCCACAGGGACACATCCAGGGGGGTTTGGCTGTCTCCAGAGAAGGAGACTCCCCAGCCTCTCTGGGCAGTCTCACTTCCTGAGCTGCAAAGCCCCTGAGCTGGTTGGGAACAACTTGCTCTGCAGAAGGTTCCACCCAGCTGCAGCCACAGCCAAAGGATTGCAAAGGCTCTTTTCTTTGGAAGCACACTGGAGGTCATAAGCTGGCCTGGAGCTGCCTTCCCAGCGCTGGCCTCTGCCTGCGTGCTGGGCTGCTCCCCCTCCCCAGGCTCCAGCAGCGGGGTGCCTCAGTCTAACCACAGGAAGAAGGTTGGATAGCACAGCATCACAGAGCTGGAGGGGGGGGAAGGGCCCTGCAGAGCCCATGGAGTCCAACCCCCTGCCAAAGCAGGGTCCCTAGGACAGGGCAGGGCTGGAATCTCTCCAGAGAAGGAGACTCCACACCCCCTGGGCAGCCTGTCCCAGGGCTCCCTCACCCTCACTGGGAAGAAGTTCTTCCCCATCTTGGTGTGGAACTTCCTGTGCTCCAGTTTGCAGCCATTGCCCCTTGTCCTGTCCCCACAGACACTGAAAAGGGGCTGGCCAATTCCCCCTGCATCCCCTAAGATATTTATAAACACTAATCAGGTCCCCCCTGAGTCTTCTTCTCTCCAGGCTGAACAGCCCCAGCTCACTCAGCCTTTCCTGGCAGGGGAGATGCTCCAGGCCCTTCACCCCCTTCGTAGCTCCTCTGGACTCTCTCCAGGAGATCCCTGGCTGGTTTGTCCCAGGGAGCCCAGCACTGGGCACAACACTCCAGCTGGGGCCTGGCCAGGGCAGAGCAGAGGGTGATGTGGCCTTACAAGAGTGGATGTGGTTAGAGCATCCTGCACTGAGGGGGCACAGAGAACAGCTCGGAGCCCCAAACCCATCTGCACCTGAATGGGTCCCCAGGCTGTTCTGAGTAGTGCCCAAAGGGTGTTTGCAGCTGGGGTACAGCCCCCAAGAGAAGACAAGACCATCAGACCTGAACCCTGTGGAGATCTCCTGAACTCAAAGAGCTTTCCATGCTCAGCACAGACCGTTGGGCACAGAGCAGCCCAAGCTGGAAATACAGCCCCAGGGGAACCAGATCACTCCAAACTGGGGCAGTTATTGAATGGTGGGGATGAATAATCACCCAAAATAGCTTCCTCTGGCCAATGCAGGGAAGAAATGTCACCAGCCATGTGGGAATTGAGACCATATGCTTCTCAGATGGTTTCTGAGAGGAATGTACTTGACAAAGCTGGAATGGTTCTTGGGTCAGACCACGACACAGCAGCCCCTCCTCTTCTCCAAGTCCCTGGGACTCTCCCAAACCCCAGTCATTATGCTCACTGCAGCCAGTGCCTGCTTCTCTGAAAGGCTGCAAGTCTTCCAAGGCCAAGGCAGACCTTGGGCTTCGGAGTTGTTTGGAAAAATATGGTTGCTAGAAGAAAACCCAAACAACCCACCACAACAACCCAGACTGAGGTAGAAGTGCCTCCAGCCTCCCCCATCTGTGCAGGAGGGCAGCTCCTCCACAGTGGTGGCAGCATCTCCTGCTTGGCAGGTGTTGTCTGGAGCGGTGCCATAGGTGGGGGATCTATTTTCTGTTGAGCATGCAAAGGAGAAGCAGTTGCCTGCTAGAAAACACTCTGCTAGGCACTGCAGCAGCTCATCTGATAATGCTCTGGCTCCTGTTCCTCGTGCTTCATGGCCTGAGGAAGCAGGAGAACTGTTCATTCTTCTCTCCATGATGCTGCCAGGCATCACCTGGCAGCAGAAAGGGGTTGTTCTTCCACTCTGTGATTAGTTTCTAACTGGGGGTGGGACTCTATGATAATCTCCTGAGGTCCCTCTCCAACCCCTACAATTCCATGATTCTGGGAATTTGGGCTTCTTTCCCATCCTGCAAGATGGTGTTTTCCACCCCTTGGGAGGCCTGTCCCTCACTGCCCAGTAACAGAGCCACAAGCCCATGTGTGTGTGTGCCAGAGCCTCCCGGATGCTCTGCCCATTCCCTCAGCCCAAAGGGGCTCAGCTGCCCCTGGGGGACACACACCAGAGGCTGGGAACCAGGGGGAGGGCAAAGCAAGCCCTCACCAAGCACAGCACCTCCCAGTCCTTACTGGGAGAAGCCCTGGAGCAGCAAAACCTGCCTTGTGTACATTCATTAGCAGCCCAGATAAGAGCAGCACTGATTGCAGGCTATAATTAGATCTCTGGGACTGCCTTTGGCCAGCATTGTGTTACTCTGAAAGCACTTCTCATTTCTTCCCCCCTTCTTTTTTCTCTCTCCTGAATGGTTGGGATGGCATTCCCCTATTCAGCAGATTTGGGCCAGTCTGTGTTTCCCCCATGGTGGCTCACAAAGCTCTCCCCAGCTTGGTTGCACAAGCCCCATGCCACAAGACTTAGCACAAAGCTCCATTGTTTGACCACTCCTGGTCCCTTGGGCTGCAGAGTTGGCCAGGCTGTAAGCCTTCTGCTTAGCACCTCGTGGCTAACCTGCCAGGCCACTGTTAACTTGCCAGGATGTTGTTTCACCAGCATCTTCCAACTGATGATGACTCTGATTTTCCTGGCATCACTTCCTCAGGCAGCCTGGAGCGCTCCCAGAAGAGATGGATGCAGGAAGCCAGCACTAAGCACATACTCTGGGCAGGGTGTCCTCTGTGGTGAGTATTACTCCTTCCCTGGAGTGCTGGAAAACAGCCTCAGCATCCCCTCAATGGGAACAGGGAAGAGGCAAGGAAGACCCACATCACAAAGGCCTGGTGCTCACTGATCAATGCTCCAAGGAGCAAATGGGACCCCGGGGTCTCCCTGCTTCTGGCTCCCTCTCCAAAGCACTGGTGTGTTGGAGACCACCCTGCCAGGCACTGTGGTGGGCACAGGGCTTCTGGGCTGCTCCACCTTCAGCCACAGACCATCCTGGTATCTTCTGCTGGATCTTCTGCCCGTTGGGGAGGGAAGGACAGAGGTGTCAGCATCCCACCTGGGACTGCAGAGCCAGGGGTTAACACACACCACACCAAAGCTTGCCTGACCCATGCATAAAGGGGCAGAGACTGGCAGGACAAGGGGGATGGAGTGAAGCTGGAGGAGGGAAGGGTGAGAGGAGAGATTGGGGGGAAGTTCTGTGCAGAGAGAGTGGTGAGGGGCTGGCAGGGGCTGCCCAGAGAGGGGGTGGGTGCCTCGTGTCTGGGGGTGTTGCAGGCCAGGTTGGCTGGGGCCCTGGGCAACCTTGTGTAGCTCCAGGCCTGGAGGTTGGTGTCCCTGCCTGTGGCAGGGGGTTGGAGCTCTGTGCTCCTTGGGGTCCCTCCCAACCCAGCCCAGGCTGAGATTCTATGATACTCTCTTTGAGACCAGAAATTGACTCAGGATGGAGGATTTTTGGTGATGGGCTCCATTTTGGCTTCCTGCCTTCTCCCAGGAGACTCACTGACCTCAGGCTGAGGCACAGCCTGCTGCGTGCCTGCCCCTGCCAACACCTGCAGGCAGCAATACCAACTCTGACCCACCCAGCATCAATGATTGGTGCTCTTCCCTGCAGTGTCAACACAAAGCTTACCCTGTTGTTTGTGCTTCAAAGCTATGTGAATCCATAGGAGCAATTCTATCTGTAGTCCATGGTCTCCCCTTCTCCTTCCCTGAGAGACTGAACACGAGCCAGCAGTGGCTCTGGCAGCTGGCAAGGCCAATGGGAGCCTGGGCTCCATCAGCAGAGGGGTGGCAGCAGGGACAGGGAGGGGATTGTCCCTCTCTGCTCTGCCCTGTGAGGCCCCAGCTGGAGTCCTGTGTCCAGAGCTGGGGCCCCCAATGCAAGAGAGATGTGGGGCTGTTGGAGAGGGGTCAGAGGAGCCGCGAGGATGCTCAGAGGGCTGGAGCAGCTGCCCTATGGAGAGAGGCTGAGGGAGCTGGGCTGGGTCAGCCTGGAGAAGAGAAGGCTGTGGGGGGACCTCACTGCAGCCTGCCAGTCCCTGAAGGGAGCAGAGACACAGGAGGGGAATCAGCTTGTTCCAGGGCAGAGACTGGCAGGACAAGGGGGATGGGGTGAAGCTGGAGGAGGGAAGGGTGAGAGGAGAGACTGGGGGGAAGTTCTGTGCAGAGAGAGTGGTGAGGGGCTGGAAGGGGCTGCCCAGAGAGGGGGTGGGTGCCCCATCCCTGGGGGTGTTGCAGGCCAGGTTGGCTGGGGCCCTGGGCAACCTTGTGCAGCTCCAGGCCTGGAGGTTGGTGGCCCTGCCTGTGGCAGGGGGTTGGAGCTCTCTGATCATTGGGATCCCTCCCAACCCAGCCCATTCTATGATTCTATGATTCCCCTTTCTCTGCCCTGCTCTTCAACTGCTTTCCAGCCAGCTTCAAGTTGAAGCAGTTCAAAGCTCTGCTCTGAGAAGTGACTTTGGGAAACTCTTATTCACTCACCTATGAAATGTGTTCCCTGTGGGAGATCCAGGCCGGATCTGCTGAGGTCAGGGGTTTATGGCTGGTTGCTGCCCTGAGCCCTGGAAGAACCAGTCTAGCAGAGGGAGTGGGTGTTTCATGCTGGGTGCTTTCCTCATTAGCTCTATCAGCTCTGCACGTGCAGGTGGCAGTACCAAGCCAGGAGCTCATCACTGGCAGAGCACAGCCTGGCTGGAGCTGGAGCAACTTGATTAGTAAGTGAGGGGAGAAGAGGGGATGACAAGCTGGAGTTGGAGCCCAGCTCAGCTTCTGAACTGGCTCTCACACTGATCAGCAGCCAGAGACTGACCAGAGAGAGCTCTGTCTGCAGGAATGGCAGGAGAACCTTCCCTGAGCAGGTTCTTTCTGGTGCCAGAGCCAGCGTGGCCAGTGAGTCCAGGGAGGGGATTGTGCCCCTGGGCTGGGCACTGGGGAGGCTGCACCTCGAGTGCTGGGTCCAGTTCTGGGCCCCTCACTCCAAGAAGGACATGGAGGTGCTGGAGCGAGTCCAGAGAAGGGCAACCAGGCTGGGGAAGGGGCTGGAGGGCAAATCCTCTGAGGAGCAGCTGAGGGAGCTGGGGGTGTTCAGCCTGGAGAAGAGGAGGCTGAGGGGAGACCTTCTCCCCACCTCCCCTGCCCTGCCAGGAGGGTGCAGAGAGGTGGGCGAGGGTCTCTCCAGCCAGGGGACAGGAGATGGGACGAGGGGCAATGGGCTCAAGCTGCCCCAGGGCAGGGTCAGCTCAGCTGGGAGGGCAAAGTTCTTCCCTGGCAGAGCTGTGGGGCTGTGGCACAGGCTGCCCAGGGAGGGGGCTGAGTCCCCACCCCTGGGGGTGTTTAACAGAGGGGAGATGAGGTGCTGAGAGCTCTGGGTCAGCACAGGACAGGGATGGTTGGACTCCAGGGGCTGCAAGGGCTTTTCCACCCTGGGGATTCTGTGACACTGAGCAGTGTGAATCCCATCTCCCCCTGGCTCTTCTGTATGTGCAGGTGATTTTCTGCTCCACAAAGTCCCTCCCCAGAGATCTCCCACCCTGGCTGGAGCAGCCACAAACAAACCATGCCAGGCCACCCTTGCTAACACAGACCTGCCAGAGCCACAGCACAGCAACATCCCCATCCAACAGAGGGTAAGGACACAGCCTCTCCCTCCCAAAACACCCCTGGGGTTCCTGGCCCATCAGCCCATGGGGAAGGAGAAGCAGCCAGGAGAAGCAGTTGCCTTCTGTCCCAAGGCAACACCCAGCCTGCACTGGAGCCAAAGTCCATTAGTTTAGCAACAAAAAAAATACCCCCACCAGCACCTGAGTTTCTAATGTAACCTGATGCTGCTGGTTAATGTCTGCCCTGTGAATTATTAACAGAGTTCCACCCAAGGCCTTATCACAGGCAGGCTGGAAAAATCACCCACTTTCAAGGGCAGGTTCAATTTCTTGCATCTGACCCAGATTCTGTAGTCCCCCCCTGCTCCCCCCTCCCCATTTGGGGCCTGTTTACACTTCTACAGCACCAGGACGCCTGGCTTACCTCCCTCCTGTGATGAAGAGGGGGGTGAAGGGGGTGAAGGCCACTGGAACCAGTCTGTTGGAAGGGGCCAGGCCGAAGGGGAGGCAGAGAGGGAGGGTGGTTCTGTTTTCTTTTGATAGAGTTTGGCATGGAAAAGGCACACACCTAAAAAAGAAATGGAATGTTTAAAGGACATTGTGACAGGGACAGGTTTGTGGAGGAGAGACAAATCCTCCCCCAGACAGACAGCCAGACAGACAACTCTGCCTGTGCCAGGCTGCTCCCCCTGGCAATCTCCCTGAGACAATCCCACATTTCAAGTGTCTCATTCCCCTTCTTGTCTCTTCTCCCCTCCTTGGTTTCCCTCTGGAAACCCACTGTTAGAGAGCCTGGCACATCAGAGAATCCCAGCATCCCAGACTGGTCTGGGTTGGGAGGGACCAGCAGCCAGCCAGCAGCAGCTCCCAAGTCATACCAGCTGTGAAGAGGACTGCAAAATAACCTCATGGCTGAGCCAAACCCCCTTTGCTGTGACATTAATGGAGTCAAGCATAGGCAAGCCCCATCAGGAGACCCATGGGAAACACCCCAAAAGAGAGACAAAGCTTTCTGGAAGTGACTTTCTGGAGGTTAAGCACCAGGCAGCAGCAGCAGCAGCTGGGATTTTGCTGGAACCAGTGAAACTTCTCCCTGTGAAGTTCCCTAAGCCCAAGCTTTTCATGGGAAGAGGCCAGGCAAGCAAGAGCTTGGTGCAAGAGGAAAACCAGGGGATTTTTAACAGGCCAACCAGCAAGTGATTCACAACTGAAAGAGCTGGAGAAACCCAACCCAAACTATCCCCTGAGCCCCAATTCACGTTCACCTTGACCCTCCAGCCTGGTTTGGGGTGAAAAATGAAGAAAAGCCTGTTATTTTCTTGGGACAGGCAACCCCTCTCCCTACAAGGGTGTTTGGATTGCTGGGGGGGAGGCTTGGAGCCTCACAGGGAGCGGTGCCTGTGTAAGGCAGAGCTGTGGCTTTCCACCCAGGGAAACTCAGGCCTCCTGTTGGCTCTTCAGGGACACTTTTAACCAAAAAAAGAAGGATTAGGATGGAAAAAATTACTCTGTGAGTATTGTGTTGGGAGCCTGGGGCTCCCCTTGACTCATAGCGTTGGCTGAGCAGCCTAAACTGGACTTCAAAGTGGGGATGGAGACCTTAAAATCCCAGTGGGCCTTGGCCCTGCTGCCTGGAGAAGCTCTCTGCTGGGCCCTGAGGCTGCTCCCCCCTCATCCAGGCAGGGTTCTGACTGCTTGTTGGCCCCAAACCTTTCCTCTGGTGAGAGCAGTCATGTTTTCTCCTGCTGCTGCAAGTTAACCCTTCCTGTGGTCTCCCAGATCCCTGTCTGGGTGTGAATCCCAAATTCCCCTGGATTCTGCCAGGAGGGGATGGAGGGAAGACAGCCCTCCTTCTTCCTGCTTGGAAGGTCAAGGGGAGGGTTCCCAAGAGGTGAGGAAGAACCAGCATCTCTCCTTAGTGAGTCGGTGAGGTTGGGATGGTGATGTGATGGGAGAGGACACACGGTGCTGGGCCCTGGGGTGGTGGAGCCAACCCTCCTACAGCCAGCAACAGCCTCACAAGGAGAAGGGGTGTTGCCTATAGAGCCAGGCTGAGGGTGTTGGGATGAAAGAAGCAGTGGGCAGATCGAGGGGGTCAGGAAAGGGAAAAGAGGCAGAGCACAGCTGCACGCAGGGCTGAACACAGGCAGAGCCAAGGCTGGATAGGAGATAGAGAAGAAGGAAGCTTGGACACCTGCCCAAGGCTACTGGGGAGCAGTCTGACTGGAAAGATCAGCCCTGTGAAGCTCCAAGGCCCAGCACTGCTCCTCTGGGTTTGCTCTTGCAGGCAGCCAGCCCAGCCCACGCTGAGGGACCCCAGCGTGACGGCAGAGGCATGCTGCAAAGGCATCCGCAGGAGATGGAGGCCTGATGGATGTTTTGGTGATGATTCCCAAGCTTTAGGCCTGTTGGCAAGGATTACAGGCAAGGAATTTTCCCTGGGAAGTCATCTGACAGCGAGAACCTCACCAGCTTCCATATAGGGCATCAAACCTTGTGCCACCTCCTGCCCTCCCGCGTTCCTAAATCCAGTTTAAAAATAGGATGCTGCTGAGTTCAGCCCCCCCCAGCAAACCCACAGGAACAGCTGCTGTCCAAAACACTGGGAAACCAGAGCACAGAGAGCTGGTGGCCTCAGGAGAGGTAAAACTGGCTGGGAAATGCCTCCCTCTCCATTCAAACCCCTTCCTCTCCCAGCCAGCACCGGCTGAAGGAGACAAATCCAGCCCCCAGAGTCATTAAGCAGAACAGTAGGAAGGTGGCTGAGGTCTGTCTGACATCTCTCCTCTGTTTTGGCTAATGAGGGTCCTACACTGCCTTCAATAAACCACCCTTGCTGTGCAGAAGAAGGAAAGGCAGCAGGCTGTGTTTAATTGGGTCCCTGTGTGGCTTTCTGTGAGCTTTAGGAGAGGGAGAAGTATGTAAACATGGGGATGGGGCCAGTGCTTGGGTAATTAGGGAGAAAACCCACCCCCAGTCCTGCTTCTGCAGAAGCACTGCCTCCTGTGACTTATCAGAGAATCCCAGCCTGCTCTGGGTTGGAAGGGACCCCAAGGAGCACAGAGCTCCAACCCCCTGCCACAGGCAGGGCCACCAACCTCCAGGCCTGGAGCTACACAAGGTTGCC
>VZTU01008954.1:0-26905 GCA_013400835.1 Zapornia atra
CAAGAGTTGGAATTAGTGGGGCATGGGTGAGGGGCAGTTTAGATACAGGATGTAAAATATTAAAAAGTACTCTGCAACTAATTTTGGTTTCAGGCTAGTATTTCTGCTTCTATACCACCTATAGAGTTAAATGTATTGTAAGGAGGGACAGATTTGCTGACCCTATCACTTCGGTGCAGTGGTCAACTCCCTGTATGTCAGCTCTGGCAGCAGACTTAAAACATAGAAAGTTAGGTGGGAAACTACACTGCCAAAGGGTTTATACATAATATGAGCTCCTTGGAGTGCATTGTATAACCAAATCCGCTGTCTGCAACTCCCAAAACCATGGAAAGGCCCTGAGCAGTATATGAGATGTGGTATGTGCTCCTTCAAGAGCTGCAGCACAGAGGCAATGCAAAAAAGGAGGAAGATTTTTTTTAAACAGCCTTTGTGTTGTCATAATCCTTTTCTGTTTTCTGGTGTTTGAGCTTTCTTAGGCTGTCCCTGTACCTGGGTTGCACCTATGACCCTGACTATGGTGCAGTGTTGCATTTGCATCTGGGAGAGGGCCCGTATTGGCAGTCAAGGTCCTGCTTGTGCCAGTTTCTGAACCACAGCAAACCTCCTCACTAGCAGGGATAAAATTAACTTGTCTACTTGTTGCTAATTGAGAAATGTTATATACTGTGATACTGAGGACCTAAGACTTCTGGATCAGCTGCGAATTATTTTTACTGAATATTAAATGGGTTGTCATGAGATCCTGGGGTTGTCTGTGCTCAGCTGCGTAGTATTGTATTTGGAAGAAGCAGAACAAGGGATTTCTGGATATAGTCTGAACCAAAGGGTTAATGTAAGCATCAATACAAGGGGATGGAGGAAGAGGCCAAAATGGTTTTCAATTTAAATAAAAAGCAGCATAACTGCACAGCGCCCATGTCTGGTAGGGCTGGTGGCTGCCCAGACCCAACAAAAGTGGGTAAACAGGTTGATGTCCCATGGAACCGGTAAGCATGAAAGTCTCCTTGCAAAACACCTGCATGTAGAAAATCATGACTAGGGGAGCAGGGTGCTTGGGTCAATGCCAATGCCTGAGATGTCTCAGCTGCGAAGCCCAAATGTGACTTTGCATGTTGTATTATTTGTTGTGTTGTGTGCTTCTGAATTAACTTCACAAACTTAAATAAGGAGATTCTAAAGTGGACATTACTCGGATGCCAATTTAACAAAGCACTGTGGAAAGGAAGAAATTGGTGCTTTCCAACAGGAGGATTCCAATACAACTAACTACATGTGTGCTATGAAGTATGATCCTGCAATGTTTCTGTCCCCACAAAGATCACTTTCTTGAAACAGAAATGATAAAAATTCTTCTGGTTTTGATGAATCTATTAATCTTCATTCTAAACAATAAAATGAGGCCCCCAGGAAGAAATCTCAGCATTCCAGAGCTAAAGAAAACACAGGCCATTAAAATCAAGATTCTTGGCGTTCATAGAATCTTAGTGCAAGTCCTTATGGTAACCTGCGTTAAAAACAAAATCTGATGTTTGTCTGGATTTGGATATTTGCCCTGAAACTGAAGCATCAAAACATGGACTTGTTCTTGCTTTTGAATTTTCTGAAAGATTGAATTAACATCTAAACTCTTGAGATTTAGGCTTATCAAAATATTGAGCTGAGCGGGATGAGTGTTTTCTTAATTATTTATTTTTTAAAAAAATTCAGTAACTCTGCAATAGCTGTAACTTGATGGAATTTTGCACTGGACAGCAAGGAAGGAGCAGTAAGCTTCTGTCTTTGTAAAGATGGTTCCTTTTGAAATGTGATGGCAACTATTTATCTGCTTTAAAAGAGTTTCTCTTGCTGTTCATTCGAATGGATACACAGAGGTCTGGTGACATTAGCTTTTAGGTTAAAAGAAATCATTTTTTTAGCTGCAGTTTAAGACTGAATCAAAATTAAAATTTACATTCTGTACAGTAATTATATTTTACATCTTGTTTTTTACTTCACTAGTTTTGTTGATATCATTCTTCTTTTTTTTTTCCTGCAAACTAATCATGCCATTCCTAATTCCTAGACGGAGCACCAAATGAAAGCTGGGGCACTCTGACATGTCTGTCCAGTGTAATTACTTTCTTAAGAATTTTTTTTTTGGTGACAGGTTGACCTTGTTAGGTTCCAGCTGTCATGTAGTAATATACATAACAACGTAGCATGATACACTACAATGACCTTCATCTCCCCATAGGTAATTGTCCTTCCTTATTGCCATTTACATGTCTAGATAGTTTTCAGTCGTGGCTGCTAAAATTACGAAGTTGATGCTGAAACTCTGTCACTTCTTGCAAATGTAATGTCTGACCTTCATAGCTGTACGCTGCTACTGGGGCCTAGAGATAAACAACTCATCTTGTTGGCACTTTTATTCCTGTGGGCAGATGTACACTCATGAGATCATCGGGTTGGAAGTCGCTCTACAAACTTTGACAACATAGCTGCTTATTAGCAAAGCATTAAAAAGAAAAACAAAACCAAAGAACTAAACAAACTGACTTGCAGCTGTATTCAGAGTAATACTGATTGTTGTTACACATAGAAAGAGGCAACCTGCTCGAGTCTCATCCCTCATGCAGGTAGTCTGTGGCCCATAAAACTTGGTTACGTATTGTAAATATTCAACTGTAGTTTGCTGTTACCTCCTTGAGTCAAATCTTCATGTATGGAATAGAATGTTGTTCTGATGCCTGGAGACCTTTGTTTCTCTACAGAAAGGCTGAGAACTTACCTGTGCCAGTGTGTGGTGGTTTAGCCCTGGCTGGAGGCCAGACACCCACCAAAGTTGCTGTATCCCTCTGCTTTTCAGCTGGACAGGGGAGAAAATATATATTGAGAGGCTTAGGAGTGAGATAAGGACAGAGAGGGATCACTCTGCAATTAGTGTCATGGGCAAAACAGACTCAACACAGAATAAAGGAAAGAAAACTCTCTAATTTATTACACTGCACTGCCCACCCAGTGAGACCAGAGTTGGGTAATAAGAAGTGTGCCCAGATCTTAAAGCACCTTCCCCCACCCCTCCCTTCTTAGCAGAATTAACTTTAGTCATGATTTTACTCCCTTCTCCACACCCTTCTCCAATCCACTCACCATAGTGGCACAGGGAAGGGCAGGGTCTGGGGAAATGGGGGTTTTGGTCAGTTCCTCACAAGTTGGTTTCCTTCTTTTGCCTTCAAACATTTGTATTCTTTCTGATTACAAATAATAGCTCTGGATCAGCTATTAGTTGATCATCATCATTAGTTGATCATGACAGGTTGGCCATGAGCCAGCAGTGTGCCATCGTGGCTAAGAGAGCCAATGGGATCCTGGGGTGCATCCGGAGGAGTGTAGCCAGCAGGTCAAAGGAGGTGATCCTCCCCCTCTACTCTGCCCTGGTCAGGCCCCACCTGGAGTATTGTGTCCAGTTCTGGGCTCCTTGGTTTAAAAAGGACAGGGATCTCCTGGAGAGAGTCCAAAGAAGGGCTACGAAGATGATTAGGGGCCTGGAGCATCTCCCCTATGAGGATAGGCTGAGTAAATTGGGACTCTTCAGCCTTGAGAAGAGAAGACTTAGGGGGGACCTAATTAAAGTCTATAATTATCTTAAGCAGGGGATGCAGGGGGAATCAGCCAGCCCCTTTTCGGTGGTCTGTGGAGACAGGACAAGGGGCAACGGCTGCAAGTTGGAGCACAGGAAGTTCCGCACCAACATGCGGAAGAACTTTTTCACAGTGAGGGTGACAGAGCCCTGGAGGGTGGCTGCCCAGGGGGGTGGTGGAGTCTCCTTCTCTGGAGATATTCAAGGCTGGTCTGGACACCTATCTGAGTGATATGTCCTAGGGAGACTGCTTTGGCAGGGGGGTTGGACCCGATGATCTCTTGAGGTCCCTTCCAACCCCTACGATTCTATGATTCTATGATCTGATGTTACTTATTGCTACTTTCAGGGGACACAGGAAAGGCAATGGATGTAATGTATCTGGATTTTTGTAAAACCTTTGACATAATCCTCCACAATATCCTTCTCTCTAAACTGGAGAGATAAGGATTTGATGAGTGGACTGTTCAGTGGATAAGGAATTGGGTGGATGGTTGCATCCAGAGAGAAATTGTCAATGGCTCGATATCCAGATGGAGATCTGTGACAAGTAATGTCCCTCAGAGGTCTGTACTGGGACCGGTACTATTTAATATCTTCAGCAATGGCATTGATGATAAGGTTGAATGCACCCTCAGCAAGTTTGCAGATGACATACAGGAAAGACAGGAGGCATGTCATCCAGAGGCACCTGGACAAACTGGAAAAGTGGGCCCATGTGAACCTGATGAGGTTCAACAAGAACAAGTGCAAGGTCCTGCACGTGGGTTGGGGCAATCCTTGTCATCAATACAAGCTCGGAGATGATGTGCTAGAGAGCAGCCTTGCAGAGAAGGATTTAAGGCTGCTGGTAGATGAGAAGGTCACCATGAGCCAACCGTATCTTGTGCTGCATCAAAACAGTGGGGTCAGCAGATCAAGGGAGGTGATTCTGCCCCTCTACTCCATTCTTGTGAGATATCCCAGCTTGAGTAGTGCACCCAGTTCTGGAGTCCCCCAACATAAGAAGGACATGAAACTGTTGGAACGGTTCCAGAGAAGGGCCACAAAGATGATTAGAGGCCTGGAGCACCTCTCCTGTGAAGACAAGCTGAGAGAGTTGGGGTTGTTCATCTTGGAGAAGGCTCTGCGGAGATCTTCTAGCGGCCTCCCAGTACCTGAAGAGGGCCTACAAGAAAGATGGGGAAGGACTTTTTAGAAGGACAGACAAGGAGGAATGGTTTAAATTGGAAGAGGGTGCATTTAGATTGGATATTAGGAAAAAATTCTTCACTACAAGGATGGTGAGGTACTGCAACAGATTGCCCAGGGAGGTGCTGGATGCCCCTTCCCTGGAGGTGTTCAAGGCTGACTTGGATGGGGCCTTGAGCAGCCTGGTCTACTGAGAGGTGTCCCTGCCCATGGCAGGGGGGGTTGGAACTTTATGGTCTTTAAGGTCCTTTCCAACCCAAACCATTCTATGATTCTATAATTATTGTATTATTTGAAAAAGGATACTGATCACATGGAGTTAGGATAGCTACTTTCTAAATACTCCATACAAGATCTTTTACTAGAATAGTAAAAGAACTATTTTTTAAAAAGTAGAAGAGCTGCAGTGAATCCCATTGCATTAGATGTCAGGTTATGTAGTCCAATGCATGGAGTAGAAGCTGAAGTGTCATAAGATGCAGTTTCTGCATTAGATTTGCTGTCACGTTATTACTTAACTGTTCCAGGCCTTAGATTAGCTGCTTTCTGGATGAGGATGGCAATGCCTTGCGGTTTGAGCAGTGAGCTAATCCCTCTGAATGAACAATGTTAGAAATAAATAATCAACCATAAATCCATTCTTGCTCTGACACTGATAAGGGAGTTAGGGGAAAAAACCCACCTTAATCTAGATAAACATTTGTAACTTTTATTACACTTTCAAAATACAGGGTGTAGTTTTGCACTTGTTTTACTATTGGGTATAGAGCTTCGGGGCATGAGTGGTCAACAAGTGAGATAGAGTATTTTCCATTGCATCCAAAACAGTGCCTCAAATTTAGAAGAGAGAAACTACAAAGGAGGGGGAAAAAGAGTATTCTAACATTTTCAAATTTATAATATTTCAAATATGGAAGATTATTTCTGAGTTCCAAAGCATTTTATTTACCGCACTCAAATTGGAGCTCATGGGAACTTCAGAGGATGCACTGCTTAAAATATTATTCAAAAGAAAGTGTAATGAAAAAATTTAAAGATTAGAAGTTAGTCACAAATTATCAAAAAACCAAGTCTTTCCCCCAAAGCATCATATCTTTAAATAATTAACCACACTCTTGTTTGATCTTGACACTTAATTCAAATTCAGGATAGACTCCAGACTCAAAGTGAAAGAAAATGCTGATATTTTTCCTCCCTCATTTGCAATATCTCTGTGCAATACCATATTGCTTGTTTACTTCTCTATGATGCTACATTTATCTAGTAATGTTCCGTAACACACATGCTTTAATATTTGATCATGAAAGCTGGGCTCCTGGGCAGAAAAAAGACTCAATCTCTTGAGACTGCCTAGATCATAGGCCAAAAAGCTAAGCCCTAGATGTGCATTCCTTTGACTTGAGCAGGAATTAATACTTCAGGTTTAATTTCGGTATCAAATGCCCACACTTGACTGCATGCTTCCTTTCTCTTACATTTTAGTTTGATCTACAATCTTCTTTCAAACTTCCCTCAAGACATGATTCACCTAACTTCTTTAGCATACTGTGCCCTCTGTCTCCACTGCTTCATTCTCTCTTTCCAGCCATCACAGTAGCTTCTCTAGCACTGCTCATCAGGTACACCTCCCTTGCTCGCTCTCTGTTTATCCCTCAGTACCGATTTCAGGTCTCGAGTTTTTCCCTCCCATCCTCACTTTCACTTCTGCAAGACCACCAGAAGTCATATCTGCTGTTGGTTTTGATTTGCCCTCCCCGACCCGACTCAATTCTGTGCTAGGCCATTTACTATTGTCTTTCTTTCCCTTGTGCTCCCCTGTAAGTAACTCTCATGACCTCCTGATAATTTCTTTCTAGTTCTTGGTGGTGATAACGCTACGTGTCATTTTGAAATCCAGTCTGGTTTTAGCTTTTATTCCTGTTCCTTCTCTTCTCTCACTCTTTTATTTGGGTTTTTTTTTGTTTTTTGCATTTATGTTTTGTTTTGTTGGGTTCTTTTGTTTTGTTTGTTAATGCATGGTGTCTTAGTTGAATTCGATATGTCAGACTTTTTGCTATTATTTCTGCACTTGCAAACTTACTCTCTGTTCTCAAACTACTTTCTCGTCCCCACGCAAAAAAGCAGTTCCATCTTTGTCATATATCTTCAGGAATGTCCAGTCATTAACTCAAGTCCCAAAAGGGTCTATATTTATAGGCTATATATTTGTATAAATGTTTTATTTTATACATAGACACAGACATATATAAAAAGCATACCTATAACATATAAAAAGAAGAGAAACTTACCTTTCTCTTATACTCACACATCCACACCCCATTTTTATCTCTTTGCTTTCTTACTTCATTCAGACCTTTAAAGGAAGGTATATATTTGGGTACCATCTTTGCCTCTCTTGCATGTTGTAGCAAATTGTTGCAGGTTTTCCTGGTAATTCCAAGAGGTATTTTTTTTTTTATCCAATTGTGCAGGTAGTTTTTTTTTCTAATTTTCTGTGTCAGTTATTATAATGTCTGTCTGGGTATGGGATTTGCAGCCTTACTCTATTCAAATGTGCAGGGGACAGTTGAAAAGATTTTTTTTGTCAGTCTATTGCTTAAACTTTATCAGTTCTTCAGTGCATCACACACAAGCTTCACTTTGCAGTTCCTTACCAGCCTACCCACCTTCTTTCTTCTACTGTGAATATGCCAACTTCTTCCTCTGAAATAGCCATAGATGCCAATTTCTGTCCTTTAATTTTCATATAAATACCTCCATTCATTTTCATGCTACCAATTTATCTCTGTACCCTCCTTCAAAATCTTAATCTTTTCTGTGCCTTTATAAGGCATTATTAGGTGGTATGACCAGAAAGTGTGATGCTGTCCAGAAGCATCTCACCTCCTTGTACTTCCCCCACCATGAGCTGAGGTTCACCTGGCTTTTATACAGCTGCCTAGTTTAAAGTAGTTATCCATAGGTAGTCTCTGCTGTCTAGGGTAAGGCATAAGGATGACTCGCTGCATTCTGTGATATGAACCCAAGGAGCTCAGAGAAACTTCTTGCTATTGCTACCAGGACGAATCACTGGCCAACTGATGGATGGAAACTGCCATTTGTGGCTTCATTGTGTTATTCTGCTGTTACCTTAGAAACCCTGCATGGTAAGGCAGGGATTATTTTTTATTATTATTATTCCCCTCCATAGGTGCCTATATTGTCCTACTGGTAAAAGGAGTCCTGGTCCACGACCAAGTCTCCTAGATCCTGCCATAATAGGAATAATGTAGATGTGTCGATTTATAGATTAAAGTCTTGGGGGTCATTGTTTGTTTTCTAAGGCACAAGTATATGTTCTTTCCAAAAGAGAACCCCAGAGTTGGCCTTAAATTTTTTATTATTATTAATAATAATTATTAAAATAATATTTTTTGTTTTCTATCTAAAAGTTGAGTTCTTTTTAATTAAAACATTTTAACCAGTTCTAGAACTGTGAATGATGCTTTGGGTGCTCAGAACTGAATGTTTTTCCTTCTCGTCAGTTAATCCCAAAGAAGTGCACAGAAAAGCTCAGTGCTGGTGTTCCAGCCTGTATTGATCAGCTGACCCACCCTTTGACCAGGGCAAGTCATAAAGTGTTTGCACTGTAGATGTTTTTTTTTGTAAATTCTGCAGCACTCAAAAGACTACCAGGAAAGACTGCCAAGGTCTCTGTCATGTGTGGCTGTGCCTGCCACCAGAGACTCCTCTATTTCATGGAACACCCAAACTGAATTGAGAGAAGAGGAAGCTGTTGCGGTGTATTGAATTTGCTTTGAATTTTGTCTCTTTATTTCCTCTTTTGACTACATATCTTAACATTTATTTTTAAAGAAAAATGTATTATCCAGCAGGTCAGTGCTTCTTAAGTGTGACCTGTAGCTCCTGTAATAGTCAACAGGGGCTTTATCATTGTTTTTGTCATTTAAAACCAGATTTTTCTTGTGGGATGGAGAATACTTTTAAAGAGGGAGCAGTAATATTTCTCAGAGCTGGTGATGCTGCTGGCAAAGGGGATGTGCTTTCCAAGCTCGGTGTGTCTCCAGTGGTGTGGTGAAGGCAGGTGCCTTGCTGCAGCCCTGGACCTTGCAAATGCCTTGCTTCCAGGTATGGTTCTTCCTTTTCTAGACTTACAATATCATGGTCAAACGCTACTAATTGTTTTATTACTGTTTTTTAAAGAAAACCGTTGTCTTTTCTGTTTGCCAGCAGATGGCAGTGGTGTAGGAGGATTTGAACAACCATCCAAATAAAAAGGGTTTGCTACTACTCTGCTGGCTGTTGCGTATGCAGTCCCTTTTAGCTGCGAAGGGATTATGAGCATATTTCTCCTTGGTCTGCATAAGTTGATTCATCTCATTAGCACTCGCTGATCAATTGATATGTTTTTGAAAGTGTGTTTTTGGTAATTATTTTTTCTAGTGTGCAAAATGGTACTGAAAATGGATGCTACTGCAATGAATAGCAGTACTTTTTACACAGCCTTTTCCTGCTGTTGTAGGAGCCTTGAGCATCTTCAAGCATTTTTCCTTTTATAAATGGCCAGGTGAATATTTTCTGGTTTGTAAATTAATCCTTTAAAATATCTGTTTGTATCACGATTCAGGTAGGGCTTGAAATCAACTTCTTTCGGTAACTTTGATTTCTAAGGATGCATCACTCTGCATTCATCAGGAGTAGCTTTATCGGAGGGGATATAATGAACTGTTAACCCCTCAATTTGTGAGCAGATATGGGTCTTGCTTCTGTCTCCTGTGAGGTGGTCTTGACTGTACAGCCTCTTCCCACTCAGGTCAGGGCTAGAGGCAAGTTCCTATTTCCTATGAGTTATGCCCATCAACATACAGATGCCAGAAAGTATTTCAGCCTCACACTGGAGCGCCTACTCAACTGTTCTCTAATCGTGAGCATGCCTGCACTCTAAAAGCTTATTGTTTTTTGGATGCTAATTAAAAATGATAACATTTCAATGGCAGTCCAGAATCATTTTAATTTTGAAAGTGCTGAACATCCCAGTGTCTTATTTGTCTTGAGCCTTTTCAGGACTCACAAAGTTGAGTGTATCTCTGCTTAATTCTCTCCCTGACACGGTAGGCGAGATGTGAGAGTGGCTAACACAGACTGACAGAAAAGGGTACCTCGTAAATTCAGTTGTTGCTTCTGCTCTTTTTTTTTTTAGTGCAACTGAAGACCGATACCATGATGACCCTCTTTTATATGACACCTTATTTCTTAAGTGTACCAAGTATTTCTCAAAAGCTCTTGAAGTCTTCAGTGCTCCTGTGTCAGGACCTTGCTTCCGAGTTGATGTAGGGAAAGAGGCAGGTTGTCTCCACTCATGACTCAGGTCTTACAGATATGGAAGCAACTCCCAGAGGCTCTTTCATTTTTGTTGTGTAAAGAAGTTTTAAACCACCAAGGTCTAGCCTACTGCATCTAGACTCGCAGTCTAGGCTTTTTGGTTAGTTGGCTAAACTTGGGTGATCCGATTCTCTATTGCAGCTAGGAGTCTGAAGTAGATAAACATGTATACCTATTTTTCATAGTACTAGAGTTAATTTGAAAAAATCCCTCATTTGAGAGACAGGGAGTTGGGCAAGTAATTGGCTCAAGTGTGAGGCCTTGCAGAGAATAACCGGTATGGACAAAAACATGAAAATAGCTGAGAAATTGCTAAATGTAGATTGACTTTTGAGTTTCAGAAACATGAAAATAGCTGAGAAATTGCTAAATGTAGATTGACTTTTGAGTTTATCACCAGGAGCACAGGNTGCTAAATGTAGATTGACTTTTGAGTTTCAGAAACATGAAAATAGCTGAGAAATTGCTAAATGTAGATTGACTTTTGAGTTTCAGAAACATGAAAATAGCTGAGAAATTGCTAAATGTAGATTGACTTTTGAGTTTATCACCAGGAGCACAGGAGGAAGCAAATGAAGAGAATAAATCAACTGGAAAGGAGAAAGTAGGGAAGACATTTAGACGAGGGGACAAGAGGTTCAGCAGAGGGTTGGTAAGGTAAGGTCTGAATGAGTGTGGCCAAAAATGTTTGCAAGAAGATTTCATGAACTGGAAGAATCATTGGCTATACAGGGAGGAAAGCAATGAGGAATTTTATCAAGGAAGTCAAGTAGGCGATGACTGCAATGGTTAGTAGTCTTGTTCCTCTCTGTAGAAGGTGATCTCTTCTTCCTTCACATGCCAAAAAAGACACCTTGACTCTATCTGCAAAGAAAAGTTTCTTGAAAATTTCATGCTGTGCATTACAAGTGCACATTTCACCATGATAAATCCCTGTTTTCTGACCAAAATATAATAAGTATATAAATATAATAAGCTTTTATATGTAATTAAATATGAGACAAGATACCTTTCAAGACTCCATATTAGACATGACAGCCTTCATTTTACTGTCTTCTTTATTTTTTGGGTTTGCTTCTCATGGCAATAGAAATTTTGGCTCTGCTGTGCAGCCACAAGTTTCAAGCTGAGGACAACCCACAGAAGGGGTATGATGAATCACTGGTCCTACTGCTTACTGGCGTCTGAAACTTTAGAAGCTGTGGTTAGTTCTGTTGTTGTTTTTAAGCTTCTAGCATGTTTAGAGAGGCAGTGATAAGTACCAGCTGCTACCAAAAAATACTTTTGTCTTAAATTCAGAATCTTTTTTTGTGGAAAAGATTTTTTGCATTATGTTTCCGCACACATTTTCCTGGGGAGTAGAAAGCAACAAACAGTCCCATTGCCAAGTATCTCTTCTCTGCTAAAGCCAAGCATGTAATTGTGAAACTTATATAGGCTAATGGCCTTTCTGAAGTATGCAATGGTTAGGTTCTTCTACTTACTTTAGTGTTTCACGCAGGAGCTGTGGGGAGGAATTCTGACTTCCACTTGGTAGCCTGCGGGTCATTTTCTGCTTCAAAATAATTGAAAACATGTAGAAAAATGAGGACTTGTCAAAGAAGAAATAAGTTCTTAAAGGGAAAAAAGTACGAACTGTGCTCAAATGCAGGTCATGGTTTGGTGGTTGGCTGTATGGCACTGAGCACACCAAGATGCTGGGCTGGGGATACAGAATATTATTGCAATACAAGTAAAGACTGCTCACACTTTAATGATTTAACATAGTGTTCACAGGGCCAGCGAACTGTATCAGTCAATGCTTTCTGTAAATACTGAAAACTGTTCATGTGAATTATCAGCATGATTATGTAGCTCCAATATTGTTTGCCTTGTACAACACTTTTTAATTTTTGATGGCACTGCCATTTTGAGAGAGAATTTATGGTAGTGTATTATAGAGAAGGAGATATGCAGTATTTAAGGTGAAAATGGGTTTACTGCATCCAAGGTGAAATAAGAATTTGAGCATCGGTTCACTATTCACCGTTAAAATCTATCTGTGAATAAAAAAGGAGGTAGAAGTTCACCCTTGTTTGTGTCTCACAAATACACAGGTACTTTCAGCCCCCACTCCAGTTAACAGAATGATGGAGGGGGGGAATGTGCTTTCCAATCCTTGCTGGATGAAAATCATATGCAAGGTTCAAATTCAAGGAAGAGAGGGGTAACAGGTAGGAAATAGAGGAGTAAGAAACTGTCTGGGTTTGTGATTATTCTATCTCCTGCCTGTGAGGAGTGGTAAGGTCTCACACCGTACGACACCCTGTAAGAAGGACTTACAGGGACGGAGGGGCTGGGACAGGGAAGTGGGGAGAAAGGAAAAATCTTTACAGTTGATAGAAGCATTAGCAGCCAGTCTGTCAAGAGCACTCCACAAATAAATGAGTGACATTGCAAATGAATACAGATGTGCTTGCAACACCAGGCAGTGATTTCAGTGAAAAGAAATACCATTTACACCAGGAGGACGGGGGCAACAGGCTCTGTGATCCACACAGGCACAGGGCAGGGTACAGTGACCATTAGAAAGAGATGCTGCTTTCCTTTCTAGGTGGTCTGTAAACGTATGCTGTCTGCAGAGGCCTGTTGAAATTCGGTACTTGTGATTCCACTACAGTTGCATCAGTTGCCTACCCATGCTCTTGCTTTTCTGAGAGGGGAGTTAAGCAGAGGAGTAATGTTTCTGTGTACTTTGTGTCCTGTTGATGGAAAACAGATTTTTATGAATCCAGTGATGCAGTAAACTCTACTAGAATATGCTTTTTATGATTACCACAAATGCCATAACATTTCAAGGTACTAGCTTCTGAGGACAGATTTATATGATTGAAAAATCTTTGAGGAGAACAGATGTGAACACTGGAACCAAATGAGAACATGTATTTCTCACATCTGTCCCTTTAATTTTCTGCATCTTTGTGACTCTGTCTGGAATTGTGGGATGCTATATCTGTCATATGCCAACAGATGGCAACATTATAAGTCCATTTTTAAAGATGGTTAGAAATAACCAACCTCTCAGCTGCTCCAAATTTAGTCAGAAAAAAATGAGGAAAATTAATTATGTCTTTCCTTGGATGTAAAATTATCTTGTTTTCCAGTTAAAGAAACAACAAACTACCCCAAACCCCCAGAATTTACATTTATTTGTTCCTTCTCAATAATTCTTCCAACACCTCTTGTATTTCTTTCTTTTACATACTTTAAATTTAATATTCAGTGTTATTTGACCTGGTTTTATTATGTTACCCTTTCATGAGTATGCCTGAAACAATGTTCAGAGATGTTTCCTAAGCCTTTTGAGATCCCAGAAGTAATAAAACTTTAACATAGATAGACATCTCAGGTGTTTTCTATTGGTTTCCTTGATATGTTTGTATAATATTTTATCAGAAGCAGCAAGAGCAACACAGAAGTCACAGGGTGCATTCCCATTGTTTCACACTTTACAGAAATCAGATGAGATGAGCCAATGATCCTGCTAGTTTAAACTATGACACTTTATGATAATGCTGAATGAGATTCAGACTGCGTCTTTACAATTTATGAGTAAAGCAACGTGCTTGGCTTGTTGCAGCCAGCTCAGTCATATCACTGGGCCATGCACAGTGCATCAATGGGCTGGGAGGCTCGTGGCAGCTTCTCTGGCCTGCTCAGCAATTTGGAGAGTGACTCCAGGTGGTAGCACAGCCGTTCTGGGTCAATAAATGGGGTGGAAAGTGAAGATATCTCAGGAGGGAGCTCTACAAGTATTGCGGTAGAGGTGCAACCTGACTGGGCAAAATTTTAGGGGATCACCATCTCGCTTCATAATATGCCTCTGCTTTAGAGTTTACTGATTTGGTTTTTTTCCCCCTACATGTATATAGTTTTAAAATGTATAGTGTGCACCCAACAGGTCTGCTTTTTTAGTGTTGATAACATACACTTCATATTTATATTAGAACAGAATCACAGAGTCACTCGGTTGGAAAATACCTCTGAGATCATCAAGACCAACCATACCTGTCCTCTACTAAACCATATCCCTGAGCACCTCATCTACCTGTCTTTTAAGTACATCCAGGGTTGGTGACTCAAACATCTCTCTGGGCAGCCTTTTACAATGCCCAATAACCCTTTTGATGAAGAACTGTTTCCTAATGTCTAATCTGAACCTGCCCTGGCGCAGTTTGAGTCCATTCCCCCTCATCCTAATACTGAGAGCAGGAATAAGCTGGGGCAAGGGGCTGTTAGGGGTAGGAGTGTTGCTGGCAGCCTCCAGGCTAAACTTTACGTATTAGCTTAGGCGAGGTCTCTTCCTCTTCAGGTGGGTAGATGAGTGGGAGAGGCTTGTTGGTTTGAGGTCGTATTTTTACAGAGATTCTGAATATTTAAAGGTGAAAAATCCTTTACAAATATGAGATGATTATTGCTATAATTGTGCCTACTATTATGATGTGTATGTAAGCATCAGCACCTACTTGGAGTCCTACAGCACAGTGCCATTAAACTGAAGAGTTCAGAGAATGTAATCTAGGCAGAACTCTTGATTTTGTTACAAAGCAGAGACTAATGACACCACTGTAATTTGGCTTTAGGCCAAAACCTGTTGCCTATCATAATTAATTGGCTTGTTAACTTGTGAAAAAGAATGCACATAGGTTGTACTAAATGGTGTCAAGTCTATCTTAGAAGCAGGCAAGACAGTGTACCTCAAGGGTGTCTTCTTGAACTTTTTCTTTATCACTAGCAGGCAAGGTAGAAAAAGTACTGGATATTTTTGATGATTAAGGCATCTGTGATTGCAGCTGCTTTTCTTCCCACTGAATCTTAGTTGAAATATGAACCATTGACAGAGATGCTGCCCAAACTGTGTATCTGGCTTTGTAAATTCATTGCACTTAGTAAATAGCTGCTTCACCTGCAATACTCAAATTTGAGCTATGGGAAGCTCTCAGTGGTGTATCCCAGACTACTTCTGGGTTCTACATTTCTGCCATGTCCCAGCAATGAAGGCTAAATTGTCCTTTCCCGTTTCAGTCCTGAAGCCCAGGTCATTCCTGTTATGGAACCAACTGGATCACACCGTACTTCCCTCCCTGCAGCTGGATAACCTTTAAAAAAAAAAAAGAGATTGTGCCTTGTCTGGTCTACTCTGCATATTCAAAGACCAGGATGAGGAGAACATCCTGGCACCCAGGTTCCCCAACTTCATAAAAATTTTTCTGCAAATGCCCATTTCTGGCATTGTCTTATATTTCTAGCAGCTGAGGAAAAGTTGCTGTGTTTCACCAAAGCACTAGCTTCTTCCCTTGCGTATTTGATGAGCTATGTCCTGGATTTTGTTTGAAAGTGTCAAATCAGAAGACAGGCTGTGCTATTACCAAGGCTTAATGTGTCTCTGCTCCACACGGGATCTATCTGTGGCTATGGAGCATCAAGAGGGCAACTTCTGCTGAGCAGCCTGAGAACTGTCAGGCTGCAGCTTGGGAAAACAGCCAACCCCTTGAAAAACCCTTAGAAGCTGCAGCTGCTCACACACGTATTGACCTCAACCTTGTGGAAGCAGTTGTTCAGCTTCATAAAAAGCCTGCTTCTGAATTATTTCAGGTGCAGTGCATGGTTATTTTATTTTATATTATTTTTTTTCCTATGAAAGATGGTACAGTGTGGGATTTGGCATTTTTAGAAAATATCTTGAGCTACTCGCTCTCATATGGGACTGAACTTGAGTAAGTTTGCAATCTGTGAAATGTATAGGACTGAAGGGCATTGGTTTATCCTGACAGGTGTCAACTGTGAGAGCTGTTATCTCTGCTGCACTTCAAAAGACAGAGACTCGCCGGGAGACTGCGGGGAAAGGTTGCCTGTGAGGGAGCAAATTGGGGCTGAGAGCTGAGCTCTGTGGCATTTCATTTAGAAATTGCAACGCCTAGTAATCCACTCTGCATATTAGAGGGTGTTTTACTAGTCTATATTGTCTGGCAGGTTTGGTGGCTTTCTGGAGCCAATACAGTGTGAGCAGTGAGATGATAGAGGGATGCAGCCGTGCGCCTGCTGCTGTGGCACTGCACTTGCATGTAGGCCGTGCTACGGAGGAGCTGTTGGTATATCCATGATGAAACTGCACCTGGGCATCTGAGTCGTACCAAAGAGACTTTTGGAGTCTGTAACTGGAGCAACCTAAGTCAATTATCTGACCTCTGATTGAGGCCCTTTTTTCTTGCTAGCTTTCTCAGTTGTTACATCCTAGCCTGTCACCCTTGACAGAAGGAAGGTGTCCTACCTCATCAAGGTGTCCTGGTGAAATATATAAATAATACTGAAGTGCACCAACAGCCACATGAAAAGAACTGTAAGCCATGATAGCAATGTCACCTCAACTTGCAGGATGCAGACTGTAGATTTATGCAAGTATTTAATAGTGGCTTGCCAAGAGAATCGGTACTCTTTTCAAAAGGAATCTTTCTTTGTGTCTTTTGATATTTAAAGAGCTGTAATTACAATGGCAAAGCTTTGAATTCTTTTTTTTTTTCCCTGTCCTCTTTTACACATTAATTTATGGACCAATCCGACATTACAGACAAGCTAATGAAAGAACTACACACTCCCTTTATAATTTTTTCTTCTTTTTACAGTTTCACTTGTGTGGATGAATGCAAAGTAGTTAATGCTATAAATAAGTTTAATGATGTATCTCTTCTCACAATTGCTGGTTGTTGATGCTGCAGTCCTGCATAATAGGAAAAGAAAAGAATTGAATTTAAGTCTTTGTCTCTCTCTTTCTCTCCCATGCTCCGAAAGGTTCCTCCAGCTACTAAATACAAGGATTGCTCTCTTAGCTCTATTCTATATATTTAAAGCTCTTATCATGATTCCCTCATCCCCCCCCTTCCCCTCCCTTTTTTTTTTTTTTTTTGTATTTTTAGCTTTGCATAAAGATAAAAATTACATAAGCTAATTCACTTCAGCAAAATCAGCAAAATTTGGCAACCTCCGATGAAATGATGTCTTTTCAGCTGGTCAGGGCTGGTGCTGAACAGCAGCAGGTATAAAGAGGGAGGAAATCCCCATTGTGAGATTTTTACTGCTGCCTCATGCAACATCCACAGGTTGTCAGACACGCTGTTGGGGAAGCCCGGGACTTGCACTCGCAGTGACACTCGGTCCCAAATAAAAGAATGTGCTACATCCAGGTCAAGGAGCTCAATAACAATCTGTTTGTAACCTAACTGGGAGAGTATCTGGGTTGTCTTTTGCAGGTTGTTGCAGATTTTATTAGTCTGAGCTCAATCCCCTGCTGACAGGTCTATACAGCTTCCAGGTTTTTGATTTGGTGAGTCTGGAGCAGAGGCAGAACAAACTTAAATTTGCTTTGAAACAAGACAATAGGGCTTCTACAGTTCCAAAGTGGTAATGTGGAAACCTTTTAATAACTTCCATAAAACTTAAGTTAGCAACACTAACTGTAATGGCGTTGATGGGACACATTGCACTCCCTACACAGGGAAAGAAGGACCCCAGTCAGAAAGGCTACAGGCCTAACAAAGCAATTGATGTCATTAATCTTGCAGTTTTGCAATGGGTTTGGGAATGATCTGCCTCTGATGGCCATAGCTATTTTGAGAACTGGGAGTTAATTTCCACATAAGGGATGTCTGCAGAGTGGAAGGTCTAATTGTGCCCTTTAATCTAAGGAGGGAACAATAAAACCAAATGTTTTAAAGGACTGGATATTAGGAAAAAAATCTTCACTACAGGGGTGGTGAGGCACTGGAACAAGTTGCCCAGGGACGTGGTGGATGGCCCCTCCCTGGAGGTGTTCGAGGCTGACTTGGATGGGGCCTTGAGCAGACTGATCTAGTGAGAGGTGTCCCTGCCCATGGTATGGAGGTTGGAACTTCATAGTCCCTTCCAACCCAAACCATTCTATGATATCTTTGAAACCAACAAGCTCTTTTCACAAAGGACTGTAAAAGACAGATTGCCCAGGGACTTGTCTGGCTGGCAGTAATACTGATGCAATGGTGTGATGATCTCTATCTTGAAGGATTCAGGAAGAATATGAGCTGTATAATTTGGGTTGCAAGATGCTATGGGATCACTGGTTTTCTTCATGGCAAGTGCAACGTAACATGCCCCTTTACTCCATCAAGGAGCTGGGCCTTACAGAATTGATCTGTGCCTCTTTAGACAGGGATCACAGTTTCCTTCAGATGCAAGCAGATAGTTTATGCTAATCTCAGAAAAGAAACTGAAAAACACCAGGGTACTTTGATTAAGTAAGATTCTTCCTTCAAAAGACTGAATGAAATGTTCAGAAGGAACCAGTGAGTGAAACTTAAAACTCCCTCCCTTGGAGAGGTCCAGATGTGTCCTGGAGGCTATTCCATGTTGTTATCCCCACTCATTCTTTTCCTAGTACCATTGCCAATTTCTTCTTCTTTTGTACTGTAGGATAGCTTCTCTGGCAAGGGTGAAAGGTGCCTCAGTCCCTGTTGGCTGCGAGGGTGATGCTCTGAATTTAATACCTAAACCTGAGAAATGAATACAACTAAGCATCACTGAGCTGTGAACAGAGTATTTAACCACTGAGCTGTTCCACAGAAGATGAAAAGTCTTCTTTCCTGCTTTTTCGCGGTACAGTGCTTTGGAAATAGAGGAGAGGCCTTTTCTGTAGGGAATGAAAGCAGATGCCTGCTCCCAGAAGTGTATCCTGGACTGTTGATCTTGGATGAAGCATAGTATCAAAGGCCAAGCAGTGGATGGAGTTAATGAAGACCTAGTGGGATGTCCTTCTGAGTCCTTGTGTATACATGGAAAGATATTTAATTCAGGGTTCATGAACAAGGCAGTTAAATACTGCTTGTCTTTTGCGAGTCTGCCTTAAAAGGACGAGGGATGAAACAGAAAAATGAGAAGCCTGCCAAAAAGGCTGCGTGGATCTTGAACCAATGCCAGAAGAAATCCCAGAGTTCTTGACTTTCTTTGCATTTTGTCTAGGCCTGGGATGCTAAATGTCCTTGGCCAAAAAAAATCCAACTGTGTTTTCTGAGTTCTTCTGACATTGATGAAACTCTAACAGAACAGAGTTAGAAAGAATTCAAGAAAGTCAAGAAGGAGGATGAGAGAACTACAGGCTGGACAGCTTCACCTTGATCCCTGGGAAGGGAGCAGCTAATCCTGGAAACCATTTCTAGGCACTTCAAGGATAGGAAATTTGTCAGAAATAGCATGGCTGACTTCCAACTTGATAAACTTTTATGATGAAGTGACTGGCCAGGTAGATTAAGAGAGGGCAGTGGATATTGTCTGCTTGGACCTCTGACAGTTTCCTGTAAGATTCTCATAGAGAAACTGTTAATGCATGGACTGGGTGAACAGTGAGGTGGGCTGAAAACTGGCTGAATGGCTGGGCCCAGAGGGTGGTGATCATAGAACACCAAGTGGTGGTGATCAGTGATGCAAAGTCTAGTTGGAGGCCAGTTACTAGTGATGTCCTCCAGGTATTAGCACTGGGTCCACTTCTGTAGCATTTTCATAAATGATCTGGATGATGGGGCAGAGTGCACCCTCAGCAAGTTTGATGGTGGCACCAGGCTGGCTGGTATACCAGAGGGTCATGCTGTCATCTAGAAGGACATTAGAAGGCTGGAGAAATGAACTGTCAGGAGCATTGTGGAGTTCAACAAGGGAAAGTGAAAAGTCCTGCACATGCCAGCATGTTAAGTAAGGTGATCTTGGTCCTCTGCTCAGCACTGGTGAGACCACATCTGGAGTTCTAGGTCCAGTTCAGGGCTCCTCAGTACAAAAGAGACATGGACATGCTGGAGAGGGTTCAGCTAAGGGCCACAAGGATGATTAAGGGACTGAAGCATCTCTCCTATGAAGAAAGGCTGAGAGAGCTGTGTCTGTTCAGCTTGGAGAAAAGAAGGCTTTGTGCGATTTTAGCTGAAGGGAAGGTGCAAAGCGGACAGATCTGGGCTCTTCTCGGTGGTGCACAGTGACAAGACTAGACAATGGGCACAAACACACAGGAGGTTCCCTCTGAACATCAGGAAACACTTTTTGCCTGTGAGGATGACTGAGCACTGGCACAGGTTGCCCAGGGAGGTGGTGGAGTCTCCCTCCCTGGAGATACTCAAAAAACATCTGGACACAATCCTGGGCAACTGGCAGTAAGTGGCCCAGCTTGAGCAGGAGGTTGTACCCTCCAGAGGTCATTTCCAACTTCAGACACACTTTGATTCTATGAAAACTTGAATAATGTCCTGAAATAATACTTTATTGAACAAACAGTCTCCTCCTTTTGGTGAAAAAGAGCATGTATTTAAACTATTCTCATGAGATGTAATTTTCCTCATAGTATTTTTCCAGATATTTTAGTGTCTTATGTAGATTATTGCAACAGTGATACTTAACTCTTTTTATAAGTCAGAGATGTTCTGAAGTGAATGAAAATATTTAAACAACTCTTCCTGGTGCAAAGCAACGTATAGTTTATTTGTGTGAGACTTTTCATCCCAAATAGAAACTAGGGAAAGTTTTGATTTCATCTGCATAACCGTTATGTTAAATTGCACATTAACTTTTACATGGTAGTGTTTGAGCTATTCCTGCCATAGCCAGGGAACAATGGGAGAGCAGGTAATTAAACACCTGCAGATTTTCATAGATCTTAATGGAAAAGTGTGTAGTCTGGCAGATAATGTGTCTCTGAAGTTGCGTAAGTAGAATATTTGAAGTACTGTTAAAGCAGCACTTTTATTGACATTTTGAACACTTTTTCCATCAATGCCATTACAGATTAATTATTTTCAATTTTCTTAAGTGCCAAAAACCCCACATTAATCTGCATCAGCTCACATGGTAGAAAAGGAAAGCTCTGAAACCTCTACAATCCTAGAAAGGTATACTATGATAATAATTAAATATTTAATCTTACCATAAGATTCATTTAAGGTCAGATATCTGTTAATTTTTCATCATCATGTCGGAATTTTTAATCAAAAAAAGTGAAAATGGATGGCATATATATATATTCCACTAAACAAATGTTTCATGAATTATATTAAATAAAAAGTTTCCCCTGTTCCTTAGGATTTTCTCTTTTTTTAGAATTTCATTGGTTTTAAGTAGTGAAAAATGAGAGATCTTTCTGAAGTGAAATGGGGAGTAGTTTGGAAATGTTTTGTAGCTTTTTTTTTTAAGCAGCTTTAATATTTATTCTTAAACTCTGGAATCTTCAACATATTGAAAGGAACTAAGTGCCACAATTCTATTGAAACTCAATTCCATATGGGAGCCTAGTCCTTCTATAATCACTTTAACATATCAGTCAAAATTGATCAGTTGCCATAGCTGTTAAGATAATTCAGGAGAGTTTACTACCAGTGAGTGCTATTTTGGGAACTGTCAACAAGTTTAATAGAAAAAAATAGAATATTCGGTAACTGAACAAAATCTAGAGGTGTGTGAAAATGTGTCCATTTACCCCAGGTCTTGTTGCATATCAGAGATAAATTTGATGAACGTCTTGTCCAGAATGGCGTTTGAGAGCTCTTGTTAGAATAAACTTTTCTATGCTTTTTCTCTCTGTACCAGTGACAAACCAAGTGGTTAGTGAGGCAAAGCTGCTTGGGCTGGAGAGTGGAATAATGCTATTAAACTTTGTGCATTTAGTGGCCAAGCTGAAATGAACTGGCTGTGCAGTGAAACCTGACATATCTACCCACATTTAAAACCACAGTCAAGCCTAAAGCAACACTGAAGATGGAAGTGCTTACTGTGAAGCCACAAGGCTTTCTACTCTCCCTCACTCATCCTTCTGCACTTCTGTGCTTGTATTGGTGATATCATTTAGGAGGATTCACCAGCCCTGCAGAAGGTTTTGTTTAGGGGTTGGAAGTAGATGATCTTTGAGATCAGTTCCAACCCAATCCAATCTATGGTTCTGTGAATGTTGCCAGACTGATGCAAGTGTGGAAGCACTGGAAATTGTAGTGAGGGATGAATGATACAGTGAACTGCTCCCCACAGACTTGCTCCCTTTGGGCGATGTCCTGAGAATGGGCAGATCTTTGGCCCTTTGCTGGCTCAAGTCAGACATGAACCGTTTCTTTGTGTCTCATGAATTTGATAAACTTCCTAGCTCTCATCAAGAACTCTCTCTGTACCCATGCAAGTTTTAAGGAATGTTGAGATTGGCTGTATCTTTGAATGCTAGTCTTGCACCTCCAGTCCCATATCTAATCCTCACACCACCAGCCTGTGGCAAGCTGAAGGATAGCTATCACCTTTGTGAGCCTGGAGTGAAAGCGCTCTGGAAAACCCATGTGCTGCTGCACAAGCTTTGCAGGGTCTACAGAAAGACTTTCCAGCTTCAGGATGGCACATTGCACTAGAAATAAACCTGAGGTAGTCTGTGCCTGCTTGAGGTCTTTGAAATGCAAGAGATTCGATCAGAAAAAAACGCCACTTTTTTGTGAAGAGGAATGCCAGAAGCCGGGAAGAGAGTCAACAAATGTTGCTGTAGTGCTGGTTTTCTTCTCTCTCTTTCATTTGTGACATGCCATGGGAGCCTGAACCTGGCAGTATGGGAAGTGTGGATAGCAACTCACAAACTGGTGTCAGCTGCTGGCTTCAAGAGGCCCTGGGACCTAGCAGCCTCTTCTACATCTATAGCTGCTTGCTTGGTGCAGTGGGCATATGGCAGCCCTGCCCTCCCGCTGTCCTCTGGGGTCCCCACTCCATCCTGCCAGCACTCAGCAATGTCTGGACTAGCGAGAACTCACCTCTGCTGCTCAGCTCTCTTTTCATTTCTTCTTGAACTCTGTGCATTTGGGTGCACAGGGTTGGTTTTTTTTTGTCCCTGTTTCATTAGTAAAGTGCTGAGAAAGAGTTAAATAAATTGGGCAGTGCGCGCGTGTGTGGTGTGTGACCGCGGAATTACGAAAAGCCCTGGCTCTTCCAACTCAGCAGCTGACAGGGGATTCGGGGGGTGTGGGGCTGCAGATGGCAGCACGTTATTACAGCCGCAGGATTGACGAACGTTTGCTGCGGAAATCTCTTGCCCTTGCCATGGAGACTGACCTTGAAATGCTGCAGAATTTACGAGGTGGATTTCTATGCGCCTGTACCAAAAGCCTGAGTTGGTTGGAGGTGTTTGCTTGCTCTGCACGGTAGCAGTAGGTATGACACTGTGAAAAGGACTGTTGCAGACTACCTGAACGCTCCCTGTATCCCTGAGTTGTCTAAGGGGATATATTTGATAGCAGGAGTCTGTTTTAGGCTGTGGCTGTTGATGTGATGTCTTTTCCTTGCTATGCTTAAGGCTGTTTTTATGCCTCTCAGTATCTGTTCTTAACCTTCTAAAAATGCAGGATGTTTGGGAAGGTGGGCAAAGAAAGATGAGGGTGACGATGCTTGTTTCTGCCCAACAAAATTATCCCTTATTCTGCTGTTTCCCTGCTTATAACCATTTCTGTAACACAATGGTTGAAAACATTAGTTTTTATATAGCATAAAAACTGGACCTTTTAAAAAAGAAAAACCACAAAACAAAACAGGAAGCACTTCTTTTTCTCTTTTTTTTTTTCCTACTGGTAATGTTCCAGACAAAAACCCCTCACATTTATCACTGGCAACACATTACAACAAAGTCTTAAAAAATTGTAAGTCAATGTTTCTTGGTGATTTATGATGCACTCCTGTACAAACAACCTGAAGCAACTTGCAGAGGTAAGGCAAGGAGAACATCGTCACCTCAGAAAACTAACTGATAAGATTTTATAGAAAATAAGTCTCAGGAAAATATTGCTCAGGAGAGACAGCAGATCTTTAAAGATGTTATTCTGAGGCCACAAGTGAATACTGCCCAGTGTAGGGGAAACTAGATGTAAGGTAAAAAAGCAAGTGTGGCCAACTCATGAGTACTCCTATGACCTTGAGCAAAAGAAGAGCCTTGTGCAGAAATGGAAAAGAGATCAAGTTGCTAGATGTAAGTATAAAACAATAAGATTTGCTTGTGAAGACAAAGTCAAAAGGGCAAGATTAATAAATCAAGATGCATACTATGTAAGATGAAAAGGATAAAAAGAAAATGTCTTAGGTTGTTAGTAAGATGACAATCAAGGAAAAATTTCTCATCTCAAAACAGAGGGAAAGCTATCAAATGTGATTGCCTCTGAAATTCTGAGTTCCTTGGTTTAGATCACAATAAAAGAAAATACCATGCTCAGATTATTAATACAATTAACAACAACAAAAAAAGAGCAGAAAAAACCAGAAGCAATCCTCAAACATAAAGAAAATATAGGTTAGAGAGAATTCAGAAGACTTCGATCCATCCAATTTGAAATTATCTAACATTTATCCAAAGCTCCTTAAAAAGCAAGATGAAACAGTTTCCAAAATGTGAAAGGCTACCTTTGAAATCTCATGAATAGTAGCTGAGGTTTTAGAAGTCTGGAAAAGGACAAGTAAGATTTCTGTTTACAAAAGAGGTAAAGAAGGAGCTTGTGAATTACAAAACAATGTAATTTAAATACCTAGTAAAACAAACAAACAAATGAACAGAAAATTATTATAATAGCTGTTTGCAAGTACCTAGAAATTAATGAGATGCAATGCAGTCATCATGGAGAGTTGTGGGAACAAAGCGCATCAAATCAGTCTAATATCTTTCTATTACAGTGACAAACATTCTGGGGAGAGAAAAAACAATAGATACTCTAAGTTTTCACTTTCAGAACTCAGGCTTCTGATATTGCCTTGCATGATGTTTAAAGAAAACTACAGATTCACATTCTGGGCAAAACTACTATAATGCAGGTGTAAACTCTGAAGAATTGTGCCGAGTCTTGTTTGTTTTCAAGTTAGAACATTGTGTTTTGCATTGGTTTGGGGGGTTGTTTTGTTCCTGTCCTCAGTTTCAGCTTGCTGAATGTTTTGATTTGTTATGTGGCTAATGGAATGAAAAGTATGTTTATTAAATCTATGGATGACATCGAGGTGGAAAGACCTGGAAATGTCCTGGAGGAGACAATTAGAATTTTAAATGAGCTAGGGGAAAAAGTAAGATACAATTCAATTCTCCAAATTTTACTTTTAGGCATGTATAAACAGCTGCATAAATAAAAGGGGAAGAACAAGCTCATCTATAGAAAAGGATCCACAAGATACAGTAGATGCAAATTGCATGAGTCAACAAGATACCTGCTGTTGCCAAAAAAAAAAAAAAATGCAAACATGCTTGCAGGTATAAATTTTGTTTATTAGATGTGGCCTTGAAAGATGAACAGTGAGTTGTTAGTTGTGGCCACTGTGTTAGAAAAGAGGTTTTGTCTGATAAGATACAGTCTAAAGGAGAGCAGGGAAAATGCTGTCTAGAAAATGCCAATACTGATGTCAAGAAAATATGGTCTCCAGAGAATAATATAGATTTAATTTATATCTTCAAATAAAAAGAAATAAAAAACCCCACCCAACCTTTCTGAGACAGCTTAGGGTTTCAGTTGTCTTTTCCTGTATTGGTAAAACAAGAAGTAATGATTTACAACAAGGGAGACTTCACTTAGGACTTAAGTAAAAAATAGCAAGGATAGCTTAGTCTGGGAAGCAGTTTTCTTGAAAACCCATAAGAAGTTGTCATAAGAAGTCTGTAAGAGATTGAGAAACCATCTGTCAGAAGCAGTGCAGGAGTAGTAGGCTAAGGGATGAAGCAGATGAAGCCTGGAGGCCTCCTCAGGCTTTCCTTTCTAAGTTTTCACATTTGCTGTTTGACGGATGACGTGTTTAGAGACAAATGAGAGTCTTAGGGGCAGGTCTTCCCTCCCACAATGTACTGCTACATCCAGGCTTTTTCCAGGAATTGTCTTATAGTCATCTTATTTGGTCAGACTCCAAGGAATTGGCTCAGTTTCTTCCTGTTAATGAAAATTAAGTTTCAATAAACCTCCTTAACCTTGGGTTTTTATTGAGCAGGATATATTAGAATAGGCCTAAACTTAGGTTAATATCAGTGACAAAAGCCTTTAGCACTGGGTCTTTGGTGCTGATAAAATTTATAGCTTTCTACTGTTTTTTTTCTTTCCTATAAACCAGGACCGAAGTTCCTCTTTCCTCACTGTGAGGCGTGTATTGATTGTTGCCTCTTATATAAGTAGCATATTATAGCAGGAGTCAATAAATACCAGACCTTCTTCTCTGTCATGCTACAGTAGAATTTAGGGGAGGGAAGCAATGAGCTACACTTTAATCCCACACCAAACATTCTGGTGATGTTTATGAGTAGCGGAATTTTCACTTACATGCCTAACATTCTGATGAACAGTTTGGATTTGTGATTTTTATTAAAACAGTTTAACATCTACCATTGTTGCTATGCTATCTTCAAGTAATTTGGTATAGAACGATCCCATTAATGTGGCTCTGTTTACAGCTTAACAGTTCAGCTGTAGGATTTTCCAAAGATGTTGTGGGTTAGATGTTTCTTTGCCTTTTAGTTATATATATTAGATTATTTCTTTAAGAAGTACATTGCTTTTAATTTAGTAGAAAATGCTTCAGTAACTGAACTGGCTCTTTGAATGTTATATTAACAGGCTTAAGGAAACCGTAGTAGACTGTTCAGATTAAATAAATGTACACATATCCTGTGTGATGATTGCCATTATTATTTCT
>VZTU01008954.1:26939-43897 GCA_013400835.1 Zapornia atra
TAATATTCTACTATTTTCAGGAAATTGTGCAAGAAAGTCTTTTTTTTTTTTTTTGCCACAGCCTGTTTCTACAGCCTTTTTCATATCTGGAAGAAATGTCATATAGAACGTTAGCATTAATATATATTTAAAGTGTGCATGCATTCATCTGCTGCTGTGGCATGGGTCTGGTGCTTAACTTCTCTGTTAAGCAATTTGGAAAAAATAGAAAAAGGCAAATACATCCAGAATGGCTATTGACTTTCCTCTATTTAATAGTATTGTCAAGGAATGCTGTGGAGAGGTACTTTTCAAAAAAAAAATCATGACTGGAAAGCAAGTTACCGAGAGATCAGCTGGTGCATGGTCTCCCTGTAGGTCAGCTCCTGTGTAGTTAACACCTGTCTGTGAGCTGTTAGTGCCTCTTTCACTGTTACCCCACATGGACTACACAGTGAAAGATGCACATTCTCAATCACTGACTGGGAAGTAATTGGCAAAGAGTGAATTTACATAGTACTACAAACTTGTTCATAGTGTAGCAATACTCACAAGTTAGCTATTTTTTATCAACAGAGCAGCCACTGCATATTAAAGGCTCAGTGAAGTCAGAAATAAAGTCTACATACCATAGAAACACTTAGGGTATGTTCGTTGTCTTTCATTTTATTTGCAGTCCTAATAAGATGTTAGAACCAGAGGTGGCTTTACTGTATTTCTCTTTCTATTGGCACCAAGTAGGCAAATATTAATTTCTTTCCTGAACCTAGTCCAACACCGCTGACCTTCTCTACTGTTTAAGCAGGACAGATACAAAATGCAAGGCCATAGGCTCCTCATACTTAGTGCTTGAACAAGAGCCAGGCTATGTCACTTAATTTCTCTAAGTGGTTGGATCCTTTACAGCCTTTTAAGAATAATGTCACCCACTACATGTGCTGTGTTAATACAGCTGAAGTATCAGAACCTACTTCTTCAAGACGATCTTTGTTGCCATATACTTAAGTCAGCAATTCAGATAAAACAAAGAAAAGTATAGGCAAAGTTGTTGTGAGTCTTTCCTCATTACCTGTTGACTACTACAATCAGGATTGCCCTAGCTGTGTGTGAGGATGGTGATAAGGCATTTACAGTGGCTTCCTGGTCAAAGTAGGAGGCACATGTACAGGTTTCTTCATGGCTTAAGGAAGACTCTTTCCAAGGAAATATTTTAAACTGAACTATTGACTGGTCTAAGTTGAGATTTTCCTCCACTCTTCTTAGTGATGGCAGGCCACTGTACAATCAAGGATGCCAAAACTGGGAACAGACAGATGAAGGAGGTATCTCCACAAATGAATAGGCAAGCAGCAGCCTGACTTGTCAGCCTGGGGACTCAGATGTTGGTCATCTTCATGGAGATGGCTTCTCAGGGCATGCTCATGTAGAGACCTTCCTCCACCAGATGCAAGACCTGCAGACAGGAACTGTGGGCTGGGCATCCCTGCCTCACACAGGCGCTTACCTCAGGTATGCAGGAAAGGTCCTTGGGTGGGAAGTAGACAGTATCTACCCCTTCCATGCTCCATAGTATTTTCTATTCACTGTTCAGGTGTTCCTCTGCTCTGTATGCTGACTTCAGTCAATCCCGATCCTGGAGCTGTGGCCATGATTTCTAGGCAATGTAACTCTTAACCATGCTGATGCTTACATCCATGTGTGACTATGAATGAATGTTGAAAGTAGGAGTATACAGACTCCTTGGAAAAAAAAAACCAAACCCCACCATTTTTTGTTACTGTGTGGTAATAACATATTTCAAAGCATTAATTTCAAACCCCTATCTATTTCTGAAAAGGAAAAATAATTCCCCATGATGATTTTGATTTCACCACTGTTGTCACAAACTCCTCATTTAAAACTGAGTTATCGAGTAAGAAATAAAAAGAAAATAATTCAAACTTAAGCATATTTCCAT
Source organism: Zapornia atra (assembly GCA_013400835.1). Classification (NCBI taxonomy): domain Eukaryota; kingdom Metazoa; phylum Chordata; class Aves; order Gruiformes; family Rallidae; genus Zapornia; species Zapornia atra. Next base: position 28,876 of record VZTU01008954.1, read on the forward strand.
CCTTAGAATCTGAAACAATCAAAAAAAAAAAAAGTATTTTCAGGAAAGCTGTCAAGGTAAAAAAGCACTGTCATTTGCATTCCTCTGGGAAGGTATGACTTTCTATACTAAAACTGCAGGGATCAGAGAAAATAATTGATTCTTCTTCTTTTCTTTCATGGTTTTTAGTTGTAAGCATCTGTCTTCGTTATGTATATAATGTGATTTCATGTTTTATATACCATATAGGCAGTTTGGCCCTGGTCCTGGAAAGTCGTATCTTTTATATCGTTCATGACTTTCTTGAAACAATAGGAGCTCAGCATTACTGACACAAGGACATTTAGTTAGGAGCAGAACATTGCATATCTCCTGAAAATCTTGGTATTGATTCAAAGTGGAAAAGGAATGTGTCTGCATTAAGAAGATTTAGTGGGCTGGGATTGCATTCTGTGACCTGTTTTCCTACACAGAACTTAGCTAGTATATTTTATGTTTTAAAGTAGCCAACTTTTTTGTTTGGTTAAGGTAACTGGATACTAGAGAGTGGGAAGTGAAATGTCAGGAAGACCGAAAATAAGCACTATATATCATTCTTTCTTCCCATATAGAATTTAATAATAAAGCATTATTTTGTTTACATTTGAATTTTTCGTGATTTTTTTTCATTACACTGTTATCAGAACATGAATGATAATACAGCTTTTGAAATTTAATATCAAATCTAATATCCCAGTAAGACAATTGCTGAATCTAGTAATTTTCCATTTGGCTTTGAACAAACCTTACTTGCTGCTGTTGTGGTTTTTGGGTATTGGGCTTTTTTTCCTTTTCATTTTCCTCAGGCTTTCTGATGTTTTGAATGGTTGTTACTGAAGCTCTTTTGTGCTCAATCAATCCAATGTTATGCCTCTCTTTTGGGGATCCAATTATTGACAGTCCTTTCTTGCAGGGCTAGCAGGCAACTTGACACCAGCTATATGGTGGGACTGTCCCAAGGCGTCACCTTAGGATGTAAATCTCTAGTGACACTTTAGTGACTCAGAGGAGAGAGAGGATTAATCTGGCTGCAGTCTGGCCTGAGGTTTTGCAATTACCGCAGACCTGCCTTAGGTAAAACATACAGGCTGTGTCACTGCAATGCTTAAAACATTTCAATCCTTTCTACAGAAAATTTATTTCTTTTCTACTTCTAGGTTTGGTTTGGTTCTTTCCCTGCCCCCCACCCCATTAATTATTGTTCTTTTACATCTTTTATAAATATTGTTAATGTTCCCACTGCATCAAAAATTAACAAGACTTGACTCTGTTTTAATGTTGTTTTATTGCCATTAAAGAACTACAGTAAACAGCCAGCCTCTCACGCTGACGGAGTTTACTATTTATTAGAAGACAACTTGTAGTTTTGCGTGGCTGGGTTCTGGTGGAGATGGGGTGCTGCAGGGGTGGCCTCTGCAAGCAGCAGCCAGAAGCTCTCTGTAGGCCCAACAGAGCAAACACCAGCTGGCTCAAGGCTGGAGTAGTTGCTGACAAAGGCTGAGTCCATCAGTGATGGTCACAGCGCCTCTGGGAATCACATTTAGGAGGAAAAAACCACAAGCAGCTGCTTTTTGCCACCAGAGAATGGAATGAGAAGATGTAAGGGACTGTGCAGACACCAAGGCCAATGAAGGGGCAGAAGAGGTGCCCAGGTGCCAGAGAGAAAGATGCCCCTGCAGCCAGTGGAGAAACCCATGGTGGAGCAGGTGTCCCCCTCAGCCCATGGAAAAGGCTGAGACCCCACCTGCAGCCCGTGCAGAGGCCCCACGCTGGAGCAGGTGGAGACATACAGGAGAGGCTGTGACCTGTGTTGGAGCAAGCCCCTGCCAGCACTTGCAGCCCATGGAGAGAGACATACAGATGAGTGAGAGAGAGATCCACACTGGAGCAGGTTTGCTTGGGGCGGGGAGACTTGTGACCCCATGGAGGACCAGGTTGGAGCAAGCTGGGCCTGAGAGACTGAGAGACATTCTGTGATTTATGACTGCATCCCACAGCAGTGACCCACGCTGGGGCAGCTGGTGAAGAGCTGAAGCCCCATGGGAAAGGACTCATGTTGGAGACATTCATGGACGACTGTCTCCCCTGGGTGGGACCCCACACTGGAGCAGGGGAAGGGTGTGAGGAATGTCCCCCCCAGCTAAGAAGGAAAACCACTTGTGAGGAACTGACCAAAATCCCCATTCCCTGCCCACCCCCATGCCACAGTGGTGTGGGGGGAGAAGGGGAAGAAATCATTACTAAAGTGAAGTCTTCTAAGAAGGGAAGGTTGGGAGGTAGGTGCTTTGAGATCTGGTCACACTTTATCTGGTCGTAGTCATTATCTGACTCTGGTCTCACTGGGTGTGCAGTGTAGTGTAATAAATTAGAGTTTTCTTTCCTTTATTCTGTGTTGAGTCTGTTTTGGCCATGATACAGATTGTGGAATGATCTCTCCCTGTCCTTATCTCGACTCCTAAGCCTCTCAATATCTATTTTCTCCCCTGTCCATCTGAAAAGGGGAGTGGAGCAGCTTTTGTGGGCACTTGGCTTCCAGTCAGAGTCAAACCAACTCATAACTCAACTCTGGAAAATCCTTGCCCAGTTAAGCACTGATTGACAGGAATGGAATTGGTCTTTGCCCATTTATCTCTTTTTCTATTAATCAGTACCTTGAATTCTCATCTGAGATGGCACCTTTTGAACCAATCAACCTCTGAACTTCTTGCAAGGAGGGCCTTTGCCTCTGGGAGTGTCCAGGCTGGAGAGATCAGATGGATGGTGGGAGAAGCAGCAGAGGGGTGACCTGACATACCCACAAGCAGCTCACTGCTGTGAACCAGGACAGACCCATCTCCTCTCCTTTACCCCAAACTTTACTCTCTTCTCTGCTGTGCTAGTGCAGTAGTTTTCCAAGCTGCAGGGAGGCCGTAAGTAGGGAACTGGGTGTCCGAATGACTCTGGAGAGCTTCAGAGTGTTTACAATGTATTCACTTTTGCCAAACCCATGAGTTAAAATTAATTCTGCAGAGGATTTCTAAAGATCTCTGGTTATAGCCAACATTTTTTATATTCAATCAACTTTCCTTTATGTCTTTTAGATGCTGTCCACAGTCCTGGAACCCTCATTTTTCCCTTGTGAAAAAAATCATTTACCTGTGCTATTCTTTACCAGGTCTTAGATCTGGGGGCTTTAAATACTATTCAGAATTGGAGTAGAGTGAACGTTGTCAATACCTACATCCAAACATGAGTGTGTTACTTTTGTTACTGCTTGTCATTATTTTTCCTGGTAATGAAGGCAACTTCAGACTTTTCAAGGGCAAAGAGGTAAAATTAGGCTGTGAAACATAGAGGAGAGATTGTGCTGCATGAAAGACAAAAGGAGAATAAAACCCCAAACATCACAAAGCCCTAGGTTTGTGAATACTGCTCACAGTATATGTGGAAACAGTAACAAAATCTTTGATAAAATAGACCTGACAGAAATGTGATTTTCTTTCTCCAGGTGGCCGCGTGAATTTTTCTATACAGCTTTGTCATGTATTTTATCTGGTACCACCAGACTTCTTAACACTCTCAGTTCACTTGTGAGACTAAACAGTTCCTTCACTAGACAATGCTGTACTTTTTGTAAGAATCACATCATTCTCATTAATGTTAATGAGCATTTAATGCATCTCAAGTGTGTTATTTTTATATCCTGGAATTTGTGACTGTTGAATGATTAGAAGCGTGAATTCTTATTATTTGGCCTGCACTGCACTCGAGAACTGGTTGTTCCCAGCAAAGTGATGGAGTAGCACTGCTTAAGGTATATCTTTATTCCTTCTGAGTGAAGAATTAAAGGTCTTGCACCTCTGTGCCCTAAGACAGATTAATGAAACATGCAATTTTAAGGCAGTCACAAGTCTTCTACAATGGAGTCTTCTATGGTTTAAATGAACACTAGAAATTCACTGGCAAATTCAGAAACAAACTCAGGTTGTCAGAAGAGTATCATTGTCCTGTCAAAGCATCCAGTTCCACTGACATTGTTGTGCCATTAGGCAATACCTGCCTGTGTTTAGTTATTGTTATTTATTTACATTACAGAAAGTTGGGCTTCTTTCTCTTATCTCACATCAAGGAGCTTTACTGACAATGTCAGTCTTTCTCCAGGTAGTTGACCACTTAATCAGAGAAATCCTGTTCCTTAAATTATACAGTTGGACTTAGGACCTGTATATTAGATTATATCAACTTTATTAAATTTTGCTTTTATGCATTTTCATTGGCAGAACTTTCTGCAAATGGAATAAAAACCTTTTGAATTTTCCTCTTGCTTGATCAGAACATGCTGTTCTCCTTTTGCGTTCCCCATCCTTCTTATCCTTGATCAAACTCTAGTCGACCAAATTATGAGTGGTAACAAGCCAGCCAAAACCTAAATCCAATCAGCAATGCAGATATTAAAAGTAGTGACTAATATCTGGAGGGGGGGAATCTTCCCTTATTGCCATTTACAACTTAAGTCTGAGGCTGAGTAATTACTACTGCAGGGTAATTTAATCCTGTTTTATTAACACTGACTTATATCTCAGAGAGGAGTTCAGGGATCCAGGAGGACATCCATTTTCTGTGAAATACTGCCCCATTTAAGGAAATTAAATAGTAATCTGCAGTTTAATTGCAACAACATAAAAGAATAAAGGAGGAGTAGCATTTGAGCATGGAATAATTATTGGGTTTGTGGGTTTTTTTGGTCTTGTGACCATGCTAATTAAGTTGTCCTGCACTTTGTTTGCATATACCCTTGCTTTTCTGGCATTTTTCTCAAGCCTACATATTTTGTTGGTTCAAGGTTGGTGAGACAGGTGGGGAAGGAAGTTTCTCCAAAGCTTTGTTGCCACTGGGGGCCTTCTCTATCAGTAGAGCTGACTGTGAAAGGCCTCTGTAACAAAAGCCCAGCACTGCAGCCTGTGACCACATTATCCAGCAAGGTCAGAGTTCTCTTTAACGTATGTGTGGAGTCTTGGATTCAGGCAGCTATGCTGCTGGCAAAGCAGAGCATATTAAATGGTTCCAAAGCAGTGAAACATAAGGGAGTGTTTTTTTGTGGGGTTGTGGGGTTTTTTTGTACATCAATTTTCATTTTCCCACAATGATACTGCAACACTGGCATTATGGTTATCTCAAGGTGTCAATGTTTCCAAGTTACTACCCCCTGCATAACTCTCTAGCTGTCAAGGTTCAAGCCTGGGTTTAAATAGTTGTTTGGAAAAAATGAGCGGTCACAGGTGATTTCAAGGATATGGCGTTTTAGTAATTGCAAAGTATGGATTTGTCCCTCTAACATTTTTCTGTGCATGTTCCAATAACCAATACACCCTTGTTTGCAAGGCTGACACTCAGATGCAAATAAGTACATGAAAAAAGAATTCTCCCTGTACTGAAAGCAGCAGTCACAAGCAAATATTATAAACAATCAATTGGCTGAATTACAGTTGCAGAAAACATTTGTTGAATAGTTTCAATTAACGAGCATCTTGTGAGAATCAATGTTGCTTAGGATTTGATCTGTGGCTGTATATTAATTGAGCGAGGTCCAAGTGACTACTCCCAAGTTCAGAGTATTTCTGCAAACATCTGAAACTTTTGTCTCCCCTGACCCTAACTGTGTTGTGTTTTGTGGGTCTGAAGGAAGTCTCTAGGGCTCATCTGAGCTTTGTTACTGCAGAGAAAGATGAATGTCATGTCCATAGCACAGATTGAAGCTCTAGGGTCTGTGCTGCTGCTGCAGAAAATGTGGGGTTGTGCTTTGTGAAGGAGTGAACTGTGCTTACCAGAGCAGGGCTGCTGCTGGGAGTGGGGTCCATGCATGCCCCCACCAGCAGACCTGCCCCGGTGCTGGTGGTATGACTGAGGGACCAGAGGCAGAAGGATCTACTAGGAAAGAGGGCAATTTGTAATACTGTCTCTTCCCAGCATGGACAAGCATAAATTAGCTGCAAATTCTGGTATGAAAACTGTTCTGTGAATTTAAACTATGATTAAAACCACAAGATGGAGGTTGAGCTGCGGGTCTTTCTAGCCTAATATTCTGTCTCTAGCAGTGGGTGAGAGCAGATGCTTTGGGAAGTGTGTAGGAACATAAAGAGGGATCCTTCCCCTGCTAAACCTGCTCAGCAGTCAGCAGGTTAGGGATTATGCACTTCAGCACTCAGCAAAAAAATAAAATATCTAGGAAGATTCCCATGTTCTGGACATCTGTGTAGTTTTTGTGGAAACAGAGTGATTAATTTTGTTCCATGAGAGGTCATTTCAGTCAAAGCAATAGTTTGTCATGTTCAGGAGTGAGAAGACTTGACTGGGCAATAACAACTCACTGCTGTTTGATATTTGCAATGCAGCGACATGTAGGTACCTCAAGGGAAAGTGGGCTGCTATTTTGGGTTCTGTATACACAGCTAATAGAGAAATTTATCCCCATTTCTGGTGTGGCACAGTTTAACATTCACACTGTGTCTGTCATCAACAACTGATCAGTCTTCAGTCAATTGCAACAGAAGATGCAGAAAATCAGAGGATGATCATTCAAATAAGGACTCATCATAAAACTGCCTTCTCTAGTGAAATGGCAGGAGAAAGATGAAGAGAAGAGATGCTTCTATCATTTGTAATAGTCATAGCCATTCGCAATTGCTTTAATGCTGCGTGCTGTAGCTTCAGAAGTACAGAGAAAGCTTGGTGCAAACATGCAGCCGTTGTTCTGTGAGGTGCAACTGATATATGATGTTACAGGAGAAGGGTGGATTTGTGGTTTCTATGCTTTTGTTCTGTTTGCGTGCTCGTGTGGGAAGTTGAGTATCTTTCGGGCTTAGGGAGAAATGGCTGCGTCACAATGAGAGTTAAACCCTGGCTATATTGAAATCAGTGGTTAAATCCAGCATGTAGGAAGTTGTTTTTAAAAAAGCAGAGCAGAAATCCAATTTGAGATTACTTATTACTAACCTTGTGCAAATATAATTCTTCTATACGAATTATCTTCATATCATGTCAAAAGTGAGAGAGTATTGGGATAGTTTCCCCCCAGAGGTCTGTCAGAGATTTTCATAGCTGAATTTTATCATTGTCACCGATACAGTTTTCTTTCAGGATTTCTCTTCACTGGAGTCTGATAATTATGCTGACTGGTTTGGTGACTATTTCCATGGGGAACTAGTCTAAAGAGCACTGTTATTCTTCTCACTTGCAACTGCAGTAGGTGTTGAACCTGTAATGGAAATGATGTTGCATTAAACTAATACCTCTGTGAAGGGGCTAGGAGGGGGAAGCTGGACCAAGACATTTACTTTTTCCAGATTATTTGGAGTTCAGATTCATGAATAAATTGCAACAGTGCTTTGGGGCTTGGGATGTAGGATAGCATGTTGGAAATGACCTCATCAAATCCTGCCTTGCTGAACTCAGATAATGCTAAAGCAATATGGACTCAAAGGAGGAAAGGCAGTTACTTTGCTGCCTGCAATGGGAGTTACCAAGAGTTTGCCAGCTTTGGCTTCTGGAGGAAAGATACTGCCAACCTGACCGACCTTCTAATGACATTGTGCAGTTTAGGAAGCAGAAGAATTGTGAACATTATTTGGAAATAACACTCCTGTGCTTGAATAAAATAAGGTATGATTTCAATATGAAGTCTTCCTTGAAGTTTCTCCCCCTTCTGAGGTTACTGCCCTTGCCATCCCTACTTAGCAATTTTGTGCTTCAATATTTTGAGCTCCTTTATGACTCTGCTTTTTCACCCAGTCATCTTATTTCTAAATAGCCAAGTATTAAGGTCCACTAATTATTAAAGGCAGGCAGTACCATAAACAATAGGAAAATTAATTGTAAGAGAACATGAAATAATTCAGTTAAGCATAATAGCCTTAGGGTGGGTGAGCACTAAAGTGTTAGTGGACGTGCAGTGATTCATCTGCCTACTCTTAACAGCTACCATTCAAATTGATTTTAAATACTGTAAACAAAAGTCTTTTTGTGGTGTGCTTGGAACTGTAATACAGCTGCAAAGTTCCAGAGGAAAATGCTGCATTGCAGCTCTCCTTCTGTTTCATAGCAAATCTCTGCTGGCATGTAACATGCAGAGGAGGAGCTTCAACACAAGCAGGCTGTTTTCAGCTTCATTATGCAGATCAGCCGTCTCTATCATCCACATTATAAAAACATCTTTAACTTCCTTTGGGGATGGAGGAGAGAGAGAGTAAGGGAGGACTGGGGGAAAAAAGAAAAGGAAGAGGTCAGACAGCTTACACGCTGATTTCCCCTGGTATTACTGTTTCAGCGCCTCTCAAAGTGCAGTGGTTTTGCCTTTGTACAGATCCAACAGATTTTGACATCCACGTTGTTTAATTTCAACTATTGCTTATCACTGGGATTTAGTATTAGGCTTTGTGGCGGTGTTTTGGTGAGTCTGAAAGGAGTACTCTCTAATGCTTTAGCCAACAGGCTACTCGAGGCTGTGATTCATGGCTGGTTGCTAACACTAGGGAAAATGGAGACCTTCCAAGTAACCTTGAAACAGAGCTGACTGACCACTTCTCATGTGCTTTTAAATATGGGGAAGGGACAGGTAAAGAAGGGAGGAGGGATTAAGGTGTCCCATATATTCAACTTTTATGCTTTGTAGTGTGCCTCCCAAAGAAAACTCCCTGTTTTTCTGTAGTTTCTTAGAATTCTTTAAGAAAGAAAAGAAAATCATACTCTGCAGATAGCATCAGGCTGAGAGGAGGGCAGTCCTTGAATGGTCCTGGGGAACAGATTTGTGTAAATGAGATGATTCGGTGCTGTGTCATGCCAGGTGAAAAATGGGATTTAGGGGAGGGTTCTGCAACCCTCTCAGTGGGAGTTGGCAAAATGTCAGGGAGAAGAACACCAGGAACCCGCAGGACAAGAAGTAATATAGGAACTCCCAAGGTCCCGTCCTACCCAGCAGAGACTAGGCAGATTATCCCTTCCAGCAAGAGCAGATTGAAAATGAAAACAGGCGAACTACAGTAAGGCTTTTTGCCACTGACACACTGTAGGTTAATAAGGAATATTCTGTTGCCTTCCAGAAAGCTTAGCTATCCTAAAAGGATACCAGAGGTCCTACTCTCTGGATTTCAGCAATGTAGCTGAAAGCTTAAAACATATATATATCACAACAGACCCACAAAACAACCAACCAAAATACAGGAGCAGTAAGGTGTTACCGTTGTTTCCCAGGTATATTTTCATAGAATCAGAATCTTTAAGGTTGGAAAAAACCACTAGGATCCTCAGCTCCAACTGTCTGTCCAATTTTTAACCTTGTCATATGTCTTCCCCCCAAACCTCCTCCAAAATTCTTACTTTTAAATAGAATTAGGAAGGTAATATATCCTGAAAAAGGTGGTTTTCCTGCTAAAAGGAAAAAAAAATCCAACAGCAACAAAACAGGAGAAAATGGTTTCCAAAGGTAGGGGAAGGAGTTTGCACACAGAGCTTTTGTTCTTGTCTGTTTTGCAACCCAGGCCTTTTATGGGCCCATGCGAGTTCAACTCTTGCATTTGAAGCCTAATGCTGAATCCATTACAGGGCTCTGGTGAGCCTGCAATGAATTCTAGTCATTCCTAGGAGGATGCTCATGGCTGAGTTAACAAGGTTGAAGTTGCCTGGCCCCAGGCTACATCTCCTATTTTGGGGGGGAAATAGTACAAAGGTTGAAATCACTTTTTTTTCCTTTGCCTGTCTCTTAACTTTTCATCAGGGATGCATCATTTTTGCTGCGCTATTAAAATATTTACAAAATTGTTGGGGAACAGAAGAACCATTCAGACAAAATATTCATAATCTTCCCCCATAGATTCTGTATCCCAAACTGCTTCTAACAGTGCATTAATTAATTAAAGTATCTTTCCTATTGTTTTTTTTAAAGTATCTGTCATTGCTGGAGTGCATCTGCTGTTGAAACGGTAACTCTGGGAAAAAAAAAAAAGAAAGCATGCAATTATACAATATGGGTTTTGTTTTAAAATTAAAAATAGAGAAAGAAACTGCACTTCAGCACTCCTGAGAATCAGTCCAAGTGCTGTAATTTGGATACCCAGACTAGACAGTGCCTCTTCCCATCTAAGATAAATGAAGATCTTGGGTCCGTCAAGCTTTCTGCATTTAGATTTTAGAAACAGTGTTACTTATGCTTGATCATGGCCACAACTCCTTGTTTAGATAAAAGCAAAAGTATTTGTTGGAACAGGATAAGAAAACAGCATAAGAATTGCAAAAAATATATGTATGTTGCATACTTTCATGTGGAAAATCTGGTCTGGCAAGCACACCATGTTTAGTAATTGAATGCAGGAAGCAGCAAATATGGTTAATGGCTTACTAGTGTTCAGGAAAGCTGCATGGAAAAAAAAAGGTGTGCATTGTTCCCAGAGGTGATGAATGTCTTTTGCTTGAGTGATTTGTTCACTGCAAATGTAAGTGCAGGTCAGCTGAAACTATTTGTAAGTTTGTGATAAGCTTGTTGAATTTGTTTGAGCAAAAAAACATAGATACAAATTTAAAAAAACCCAAAATTGGGGAAAAGCTTTTCATTCTTTCATTATTTTACATTTCCCTAGAAAAAGCTGGACATCTAGACATTATCCAAACCAACTAATTTTTCGATTTTAAATTTACCCATGAAGCTGAATTATCAGTTCTTTCACATTGCTTTAAGTGATCCCCATCTGGTAACACCTGATCTTTGCCAGGAAAGAAGACTGAGAAGACTGTAAATTCTCTGGTCCTTATTTTGCAGCAGAGGTCACTTGTTACTTGAGACTCAGTTGTTTTCACACTCAGAAGCATTGGATTCCCGAATTGTCAACAGTAAGAACAAAGTCATTCTCATTAATTTTAATGGGAATTTTAAACATGCTAAGGTTTTAAAATAGATCCCTTTAAGACATCTTTAACTGTTCCCTGTTGAGAAAGTTTATTTCTTGCCAAGCAAATAACTCTTCAGTATTTTTCAGACGGGCAGATAAATCCAGTTCATGATGATTAGTTTCCTAATGTTTAGCAAAGACTCTTTGCATTGTCTACCACGGAAGGTGCAGCAGGCAGGACAGAAAGGTGTTACAACTGGGAATAACATCAGAGCTTGGAAAGAACTGCTCTTCAAGAAGCGCTTTGTACCTTAAAGCATTATTTTCTGAGAAAGTGTGAGTCTTAAAAGTGTCACAACTTAAAACTGTGGAAGTGACAGAAGCAAAACTTAAAAGAGAAGACATAGATATGATGACTAGACTGAATGCTTTTGTAAGCTGCTATAGAAAAATGCCAGGATCTTCTTACCTGGTAAGTGGATGTGATTGATAGACAAATAATGCCAGTTTGATATGCTTTTTTAGAAGATCTAGAGTTGGGAAAGCTTAACTCACTAAATCTGTTCTGATGAAAAAACTTTCAGATGGCCGTTCTCAGTTGCTACAGAAAGGTTAAGAAAACCAGGTTCTATATCTTCTAGTAAAATGTCAATTTGCCTTAGAATGTGTTTTCACATTCACATTGTTATTTAAAAATGCCAAACCTGCATTTTCCTACTTCCTACAGTCTGTCCCATATTTTTGTTGTCAATTATCTAATCACTACCAGTGCTGGAGTCTTTGATCAAGCAATCAGTTGTTGCAAGCCTTGAACTCACAACTTGGCTCTTTCTGGGCACAGATACTGCTTGGAAAGCGTCTGAGTTCTAGGAGGAGTTTCAAATGTACTCAACTTTCACCAGAAGATGCTCACTTGGAAGTCAGCATCTGACTGAATTCCCAGGAAAAGGCAGTGTCTGTAAAACCAACCTAAATTAAGTGTTCTTTAGAAATCTGCCTTCCTGATGTCCAATCCCATAATAACAAATATTGAAAACAAGATCACAGGGGAGGTATGAGGAATGTGTTGCCAGAAACAGTACACAGCACCCTCTTCCTTAGCAAACTATTTCTAGAAACACACACAGCTGAAAGGTCAAGCGGTTCAGAAGTCCACTAGTTACAAAGCTTTGAGAAAGAAAATTAATTTAACTCAGTAGAAGCATATTCATGGAGTGAGCAAAAGTAAAAGGAAAGAAATGCCAACCTATCACACTTCTGTTGCGGAAGGGTGATCACAACAGCATTGTCTCAGCATGGCATGACCACGCAATCAGACTGGCCAGTCTGCAAGCTGGGAGTGCAAACCCTCTAAATGTGTACCACAGTTGCAAAATTCTTAAAACATATTTTAGAAGTAATGCTTGAATAAAGCAGAGAAGTAATTTTAAAAAAGAGATTACTTCTTGCACCACATGTCTCCAAGTATTGTGGTCTTTGAAAGTAACTTCTCACTCAAATTTACCTGGGATAGAGCTTTTACTCACTATTAGTTAAATAAAAATAAATGTCTCAAATGTTGGCTAAGGGACTGAGAATAATATACTTGTATTTTCATTAGTGTAGCTAGCTCTGTGCTGGTCACTGTGGAATGTTAAATATTGGAAATCAATAAAAGTAGCTGTATATATGTATAGTGTACTTTAAGAGTAATTACTGATACCTAACTCCTTTGCGTGTCTGCATTCACTTCAGCAAATAATGCTGGTTTTAATGTTGATAAAATTGTAGTATGAACTGGCTGGCTTAATTAAAAGTGTTTGGATGGAAAAGCGTAGTGCTGTATGATGTTTTATCCAGGCTTATAGCAAGCTCCATGAAATTTTGTGCCAGGTCCTTGTAAAGCCCTAAAACCTATGCCACCACTCAAGGCAAGGGAAGAGGTATGTCAAATTTTCAAGGACCCACACAACTTAATGTGAGAACAAAACCGTCTGCTACCATACAGGAAAGCTGTGGGGATCTGGTCATGGCGGGGGCTTCTGTTTCCCAAGCATCTGGTGAGGTGACAGGCCACCCCTTCACCTGCCACCACCTCCCAGGAAGGCTGCCTGGTCCTTCCCTGAGCCAACTAGGTCATTTAGGAAGGATGCTACATGGAGAAGTTGTGTCGCTACTACCTATGAGGATGATGTAAGTTGAAGAATGAAAAATTCAATCTGACCTGCCCTGCTGAGGAGCCCTAGGCCACGCTTGATTTGCCCTTGTTGTCCTCATGCCTGTTCCTTCTTGTCACAGCATGCGGGTGCTTCACAAGAACTAATACATTTTTCCTTCCAGGAAGATATTTTTAGGGAGCTGAGGCACATCAGGATGTACTGAAATGGTGCACTGTGGAATTTCACTGGTTTCAAACTTAAGACACACTCAAGCAGATTCAGAGTCACTGTTACAAGTCCTCACCTTGACCTAAAGCACTCACAAAAACTGTAATAGAGCCAGGAAGCAAACTGTGAGCTCCCCAAATTTAGAGAGAGATGGGCAAAACCACACTGCTGAGTATCTATTGTAAAAAAATGTATGGCAAATATTCATGCTGTGATTTTTGTTGAGTGTGACAGTTTTGGTTGAGGAACACTAATGTTATCTAGCTGATTTTACTGTTGCATTTTCAAAATTAAATATTTCAACAGTGTCCCTGATTTTTTCATCTGAAAATGTATTTCAGTTTAGTTTTTACAAAACTATGTGGCACAAACTCAGTAAGTTATTTCCCTTATGCATTAAGTGAAATATATTGGAAATAATAATGGTCAGCACTTTGGACACCTTATGCAGGGAGAAAGAGTCAAGGAAAACACAATCGTTTACTTTCTTTTCAGTTGATAAAGGAATGTTCTTCCAGATTATATTTTTAAATTATTCCCTATCTAGGGTGCTTTAGACTAATGTATGCCTTTATTAAATTATGCAGTTCAATCATTTTCTTTGGCATTAGATCAGACACAGTTCCTGTGAGTTTTGGTATAAAGTACTTTTGCAGTTAATCTGTGTAGTCTTCCAGTGTGCCAGTATATAGTGTACAATAAGATGGATTTCTACCAGGTTGCCTCAGGCTACTGTTGTAGAAGCTGTATGCCCACTGACTCAACAACACTGTATATTTTTTAAAAAAAAAGTAATAATAATAAAGACCAGAAATTAGTAGCCATAGTTATACTGAAGGAAAATAGTTCAGTTAAATTTGAGTAAAAAATTATTTAAAGTAATTCTCTGAAACAATAGTGAACAGTAAACAAAGAACAAAGAAGTATGTAGGATGTAGGAAGAGGGGAATGCTGGCTAAATGAGGTATCACAGAACTGGATGCTGTCCAAAGGCTTTTGTGCTGAAGTCCTGCAGAGCATCTTGTTCCGAGTAGTCTCCAAACCAATAAACGATCCAATCTGATGGATTTAACTCTCCTGGCATTATCCTTTGGAAGCAGACTCGAAGTGGGGTACCATTTCTGCACACATCCATTTCCCAAAATGAAGGTGTTGATTTCCTTCCACAGGAAGGCAGCACCAAAGATATATGGTGCTGACCAAAAGTTCTGCCATAAATCGCTTCATTATTTAAAAAAAATTCTGGAATTAAGTAGCAATTTTCACAGTAAATCCCTGCTTCCTGGTCTCTCCCTACAGTGGGACATGGATTACAATGTCTGCTTATTCTTTCAGTCATATTCAAACTTTACCTGAGGACGTATTATTTATTTTCTACTTAGGAAAAGAGGGAATCTTGCCTTATAGGCAGCTTTTGTCCAAAGTTGCTTGGATTTGAATAGCTATTCATCGGTATTTGTGAAAGCTTCTTCATTGCTAACTATCTGCTAAAAGTATTCTCTGGACACCTTCACTTTATTTCGGCTCTACCTGAAGGCTATGAAGCTTGAAAATGGTTTTCCGAAAACAAAGTTGTACTTAGATACAAGACATATACATTTATACTAAATAGTCACAGCTGATACAGATACAAGACATATACAGCTATACTAAATAGTCTGACATAAAGCAGCCAGTAGATTCATCCCTACGGAACCTTTTTGGCAACTGCTTTGTCCTGGATCTCTGCAGAGGCATCCAGCTCAAACCTCATGTACGACTTCTTAAAAACTTAAGAAAGCG
>VZTU01008954.1:43964-108754 GCA_013400835.1 Zapornia atra
AGTAACCCCTTTGCCAGAGATTTTCAAGGAAGAATATGAAACATCAGGCTGTACTCTACTGCAAAACAAGGGCTCCCACATCATCTTCCTTCCTGAACAATCACCGCAGTCTTTAAACAAAAGATTACAGTAAAATGCGGTATTTTATGGCGTTATTCGCCACAGCCACAAGAGGGGGTTTGAAGAACATGATCTGCTTCGCACTTTCAGCCCAAGGCTTTTCTTTAGCACATGATATGTTAGTTGTATCATGAAACCAGTCATTTCCTGAAATGACTGAAATTTTCAGTCATTTTGCAAAATGACTCCTTCACTCAGTCATTTCGTAAAATGACTAAAAGTTTCACACGTTCTGCGAAATGACTGACGTGCTGGATATTCTGCTAGACTATTTGACTGTTTATTTCACTCAGTAACAGGCATATTGTGAAAAAGGGGGTTATTGGATAAGGATTCTTTGCTTGTTCTGCAATGACTGAAGGAGATGGCTCTGGATTTTGAAAGTAGCTTCAGAAAAGAACTTTACAAAAGTATGGAGAAGTGCCCAAAGTGCATGTTACCAAGGGAAGAATACTGTGTGACTATTGCTGAGATCAAGAAGGCAAGTCAGTATCCCAAATCAAAGTCAAGACATGCTCGCAGAGTAAGTTTTAATGAACACTCTTGTTCTTTGTTTTTTCTTTTTCTTTCTGCTGTCATGATAGTTTGTCTTTCCTTTGGTTATAGAATTGCCAGTTACTTCTTATATTTCTTCTGTGCTCATAGGTACAGCATTCTATGGTCTGGTGACAATGAGAAGCTAAGCAGGAAATGCCTGACTAAAGGAGCATCTCCAGTATACCATGTGAGCATGAGATATAGATATAGCATTATTAGTAAAGCACATGTTGCTACAGGCTGTGGTGGTTATGGTCAAGTCATAAAGCATTTATTGTCTAAATATGCAAACATCACAAGAGAATCTGTTGAGCTCATCGTATGTTTCTGTCTTGGGTGCCAGAAGAAGAGAAAGAGGTCCTTGACTAATGGCATTGGTGTAAAACTGACTGTAAGCAATGAATAATCATCACGAGTGCAAGTTGGCCTCATTGATATGCAGGTTTGGTATCAAGGCAACTTCAAGGGTATAATTAAGTACCAAGACCACCTCGCCAAATTTAGTGTTCTCTGAGCCCTTACTTCAGAGGGAGCGCCAGGGTGGCCTTTCAGCTTTTTGTTATTTTTCTGCTTGGTACTGTACCCCTGCAGTGTTGCAGAATGACAAAGGAACCGAATTTACTGCTGAAGTCAGCCAAGAACTGAAGCTTCTGTGGCCTCTACTTAGCTTGGTGCATGGAAAAGCAAGATATCCACAAAGCCGGGGTCTCCCAAAGAGGATGTTAAGCAAAAGCTCTTAGCATGGATGCAGACAATAATTCGTGGAACAAGACTGTTGGGATTCACTTTGCCCAGCTCTCAAAGGCACCAGCCATCAATCTGGAATAAGCTGCACACCGTACAGAGCTTGGTTCAGTACTGATCCCAAATGTGGGGTTAGCTCAACCTCTCTTCCATTAGGGATCATCAACCACAACTGCAGTCAGCACAATCTGCTTCCATTGCTCAGTCCTCTTTCTTGTGTCTCTGTTGCATCAACATATCCAGAAGACACTTAACCAGTTATAGGCAGACAAACTGAAATTACTGCTAAACTAAAGGATAAACCTGTTCCTGCATCTCAAGCTCTGTCAGGATTCATCCAGACCCACTAAATTCTCCACCCACTGATAACCTTGAGTTAATTTTCCCTCCATTCTAGGGCATCATCCCAACCACCCCCTCCAAAATCCAGCCCCATGTTCTGTCCCCTGCCCTCACTAGCACAGCCTTCCTGAGCAGCAGGAAGGACCATGGCTGGCGTGGGCTTTACAGACAGAGCTCTCAGTAAAGCACAGTCTTCAGAAGGATGAAAACACTGAAAAGCTGGACTGATATAATAGTGATGTCACAGTCACCGCAGTTATGAAGATAAGTTCAGTTCCAGTGCATGTAATTGACTGCATGATATGCGTATTTCAGAAATAAATGTAGAGGACTGTAAGTCTATATGGCTTCAAAAGTAAGTAAATTATAAAAATAATCTTCCATGTGACTTTTTCAGTTAATGAAAGTAACGAGGTATCAGGCATTTTATGTGGTGCCTCCCTAATAGTTTCACTAACTTAAGGCATGAAACTTTCTCTTACCTCACAGAACGACTGAATGAAACAGCCATTTTGTGAAGTGGCTGAAAATCTAAATCATTTCATGGAATAACTGGTTTTCAAAATATGACTGTAACATATACAACTCTGGAGTCACCCATTACGTTTTGAGTAACATACACTTCCCAGGAAGGCACATGGAACAGAAATATTACCCATAGCTTCATTTTATGCTGTGCTGAGAGAGAAGAGAAAAGGAAAAGAGGCATGTGTTTTAAACCCATTAAGACATTTTGTGCTGTACCAAGCGAAAATTATTCTCTAATGATACAATATAGCATATCCTAAATTGGATTATAATATATAGCCTCCTTTGCAGTATATATTGAAGTTGCCTTTCTGGAAGGCACTGCGTGATTTCACTGCAGCGACATAGTTCAGAATAAAATAAATCATCCAAGTTGGGGATGAGTTTTTTCATGCAGTCCTATGTCTCCTGAAAGAAGAGCTTTGATGCATGCTTTGCCTGTACACTCCATCATAGGAGCATAAATAACAGTTCCTTCACCTCTGTCTTTGTCCCCCACATTCCCACCTTGTTGTTTTCTTGAAGTGTCTTATGGGTCAGATGTGACTCTCATAGCTGCAGCCTATTCAACCTGTGCATTAACATCCCCGTTCCACGCCATTTACCTTTCTTCTGCACATTTTGTTTAGTTCTTTTGCTTTTGTATTAAATAACAATTCTGTAATTAAGAATGCTGGCAGCTCATATCCCCATTTTTTCTGGTTTTCTTGCTTCTTTTTAGAAAACTTAATTGCTGCCTTTTTAACTTCCAGGTTAGAGCAGCAGGGCACAGGAGTGCAGTTCATCAAAGCCATTGTATTGATGCTGATGCATAAGTTGCCTGGCATGGGATACCGCAGAGTAACAAAGGTTCATTATTTCATTTGTATTTGACACATGACCTTGAAAAATGTAAATGTTATATCTATGGCAATTTGAGAGTTCGCCCCTTTCTCCTTCTCTTTTTCTTCTATTGTAAATTTTCCATCCCCAAGGAAAAAAAACCCAAAACCAAAACAGATACAAGTTATCTGAATTTAATTGCAACTGAAAGATGATACTCCAAAATCTTACATTTTAAAAATCTTATAAACCAAGAAAACAGGTCTGAGAGAAAGGCACTCACGTTCTGTTAGAAAAAGACAAAAAAACCCTGCAATGAACTAGAATATTCAAAAATACCTAAGGATTGTTAACACCTTAATTCTTGGCTGTCCACCTGGAGGTCTTCTCAAAGGGCCAGATCTGGAGGTACCGTGCATCCCCTTCAGTCTGTACATAGATCCCTTGCAGATGTCTGTCTGAGAAGCACTGAGATTGTGGCACCCAAGATAATTAGTCACTTTTGAAAATTTTTGCCTTAGGCAAATGCTTCAAAACCAACTCTCCTGTCTCCGTTAATATTTGCTGAGTGGATCTGTGTTCAGAAGGGTGTTACCGGGAAGTGAACACGGTATGTGGCTTTGCACAGGTATTTGAATTAGAATGTTTGGTGGCCTTTTGAAGCTCTTAAGGAGTCATTCTATGAGAAAGCAGTTATGGTGATAACAGCTACCAGGCAATAGGAGCAATAAACAGAATGTGAGCTGAGCCCATTGGCTGCAGGATGTTTCCACAAACCGTTTGCAGATTAATGTTTATTGACAACTAAATTTTTAAACCTTTGAGTCTTTCAGTGAGTTATTTTGAAACAAAAGAAGCAGCTAAATATGTCCAACTGTTTGGAAGAAATTTAACACTGTTAGTTGCTTAGTTGAGCATAAGTTTCAAGTATGAGAACATATGACTGGCTTACACTTGTTCCATTCTGAATATCCTGTCTTGCTGAGGATCGATCAGGAAAGCATAATGCTTTTGCTAAGTGCATATGAAAGATAGGTAAGTCATCTTATTCACAAAACTATGGGAAGGAGAGTTGTAGATGAAAAATCAGTTTGTATATTCAACACAATGAGTCATAAAATACCTTTAAATGTCATAAAATAGAAATATTTTCAAAAAAGGATAAAGCGTTTGAACCCAGAGCTTTTTATTCTTCCAGCCAGAAGACTGAGCAGCAAGAGATAGAAAAGATAAAGAGTAATTGACATACTGTTTGGACTGAAGCTTATCCATATTGCAAAGTGGACACTGGAAGAAAAAGCAGCAAGGCTTTGTTCCCCGTTCCTTGTAGTACATGAACTCTGCCATGAAGGACCCGTAGTCCCAGCCATGTACCTTACTGATTTCCTGCCACCACACTCCCCTGTCATCTGTGAATCTTCTTTTCCAGGCTGAGTTAGGCCTTGTCACACCAGTTAGTGCACACAATCCTGGGCCTTTCTATTTTTTACAGATAATTAACACCTTAACACCCCAACTGTTGCTTCTGCACTATATCCATCCTTGGAAAATACTTAGATTCATTGCAACAGACGGTCATAGAGAACTTGATGAAGAGAATGTGCCAGATTAGGGATAAATTTGAAATGATGGTAGCCAAGAATAAAGTAATTATTGTTGACTGAGTCCAAGCAATCTAGACAATCTAGACATCTTACATATGACCTTGTTGTAAGGAACTAAATGGAACAGGGCTAAGGAGGTGTGTCTGTGTGTGACTGATGGATTTAATCCCGACAAACTCTTTAATTTTTGAATTGAGTCTGAGAGGTTAGCAAGCAATCCTTTAATTTCATTAGCCAGGCACTGTGATGCTGGATAAAGCCAATTTATTTACTGCTTACATCTAAAACATTTTTATCTTCAGATATCTAGATATTTTCCTCCACAACAGCAATGCATTTTTCATTACAACTTGCTATTTCATACTGGTCATTACTTCTCTGCCTAAGGTTAAGCTGCCTTGCAATTTCAATGTACAACTCGTAGACTGGTTTCATCTGATGCTTCTTGACCTTGTGACATTTTTACTGGGTGGTGAGGGAATTCTCAAACTAACATTGTTTGTATCTGAAGGGATAGGCCCTTTAGTTGATGCCATTTGTTTCTGGTTTTTTTTGGGGGGGGTTATTTGTTTGGTTTTGTGTGTATGAGTCCAAAAGCTCTAAACATTTGCAATAGTGTGGAATGAAATGTATATTGCTTGCACTTATTACTTGTAACACAGGAACGAACAGAGGTCATATGTTGCATTTTGTTGTTGTTACTGTAGAAACATCTACAATGAGTATGGGAAATATCCTGAAGACATTATTAAGAGATCCACTCAGAAAATGGAGTTTTGTTCTATGGGAAATTCTGTTTCAGCAGATAAAAAAGATTTTGGTCAGCAGGTTTTCATTTATGTAAGAAGAGCTAATGTCTCACTGAGAAAATACGATTTTTTCACAGGTGAAATAGTCTGAATTTAACGATTCGACTGATCCCATAAATTTTTTATTCACTGGTTATCAGGTTTGTGAGGATTCTTTACGAACTATGATCTCCCTATAAAATAATGTGCATGTCTTTTAATATCTATTTCTCCCATCTCTGTCTTTTAAAAAAAAAAATTATTATTTTGGTAGTGATTCCTTAATTTTCTGTTGCAAATTGTCTTTATTTCACTCAGTATGTACCTTCTACAAGCATTATTACAGCAATTGGCTCCATGTCAGTGATTCACTGATTCACAATCTCTCTCTTCTCCATGCCTTGGTTATCCCTCTCTTGTTAGTGTATTTCCAACGTTATTGTGCCTGCTTAGCCTCACTCAGGTACCTTCCTTCCTTCTCTTGTCACCATGGAAAATATCAAAGTTCTTCCCATTTTGTAGGCCTGGCTTTGAGCTGGGCCTGTTTACAGATTCATCAAGTCCAATCTTACATCTGCATAGATTCATTCTGCAAAACATCTTCAAGCTACCAGCCATTGGTGCCTATATGTTTGGAGTTCCCCCA
The DNA here is from genome assembly GCA_013400835.1 of Zapornia atra. Classification (NCBI taxonomy): domain Eukaryota; kingdom Metazoa; phylum Chordata; class Aves; order Gruiformes; family Rallidae; genus Zapornia; species Zapornia atra. The sequence goes on from VZTU01008954.1 coordinate 50,096, forward strand.
CTAAAGGTAATTAACTTTCTCTCTTCAAACATGAAGGTGGCACAAACCCTGGGTAACTTGTGCTGATTTCAAAAGAGAGCAACACAGAATACCTTGAAGAATACCTCAAGGCCCTTTTTCAAGAGGGGAGAATCCTACACACACCTACAGGTAAGTTACACATGCAGGTAAGTGGTTACACAGCAAGACATAGTCCTGAAGTAAAATAGGGACCTCACTGTTTCTGGAATTTAATACTTTGCCATGGTTAAACATGTCAGGTGCAGTCAGACAGTAAGCTGATTTCCATGGGTTTTGTGGAGATGGCACATGATGTGTTCATTCTCACCCAACAACAACCCTGAGCAGAAATGTGTTATAAAAAGAGCCTGTGGCAGCCCTCCTGCCCAAGGACCCTTCAACTGCAGAGGGAATATTTCACTTCTCTGTCTTGAAAGACTTTATGTTCCTCTGTCAGAGAGCAGAGTGGAGCAGGTATTGTGTGAAGATGAGGGTATTGATTGTGCCTCTCTGGAGGGGGGTGGTGAATCCATGAAACTCCACCATATGGCCTGTGGGAATCAGCACATAGGTGCTGGAGGGCTCCATAGGGAGCACAGCCCTCCTATGCTGCCTCCATGGCATGAGCAATGACTGCACATTTGAAATGCCTTTCAGCCATTTACACTTTCAGAGCCTTGGATAATGATTTATTATATTTACATATGAGACAAAGAATAAAACAGGAAAGCTAAGGAGTCGGGGAAGGCTGTTGTCTGCTAAGAGCGTTTTCATAAAAGCTCCCCCTGTTCTTGCTTATAGACTGAAATAATCCTCACAGCCACTGTGTTATGGATAGTTTTAGGCTCAGGTCATAGAGTGCGTATAATACCCTGGAGCCTGAATCTGCCTGCGTGCTCCTCAGTGCTGAGGTTCCTAATATTGCCCCATAGGTACAGCCAATATTAAAACAAGCATGATTGTTAAGAACATACCCCTCCATCTTGCCACAGTGCTAGGTTAGGCTGCAGTTATACAAAGTTCTGTACCAGCACAGCAAAGAGCCAGAAAACTCTGGTGGTAATGGGGGTAGAAATGACTAACTGGGGGTAGAAATTAGAAATGTCCTACAGCAAATCTGTCACAACAGAGAAACTTTCTAGTCCATCTGGTGTACAGCTTCACAGTCTCTCCCCCCTTCAGCTGTTTGTTCCTTCCCCTTGGTCCCTTGTTTGGTACGGAAAGAGGACTGACCGCACCCTTTGAACTGTAGAGACAGTTCCTCCTTGCAGAAGCTCTGTGCAGAATTACTCCCCTCCTGAGAATCTACTTCCTACAAACTACATTACACCCTCAGAGTAATGTAAATTAGAGATGCCCAGCGTAGTTCTGGATTTTAAAACCGTGGCAGCAGTTGGAGAGATGAATTTCCTTTCTCCTTGGAGTACACATTCAGGTTCATGCCATTTAACGTGTATTTACACTGCTAAGTTGACTGGGTCCAGCCTGACTTCTGAGACAAAACTAGTTTAACTCCCATGTTATTTACCTGCAAGTTGTATGTTTAGGAAAAGCTGCAGAGCTATCCACAGTGGAATACTCCAGCACTGACGGCACCTCGCTGTGAGTCTTAATTCTATTTATGCAATCTGGAGTAATGACACCGTCTGTATTACTGCGTAAAACACCAGTTGATATATATCCAGAGCTTAGACTTCGCCTCAGTCAGTGAAAATACCTTGAACATGAATTGACTGCACTCTTAGAGGGGCTCAAATAGTCTAGAAACTACACAGGTATGAAAGTCAGCACTCAAATCCTCTGAGAGACCTGCTCTGAGCTCAGACTATGGGTGCATCCTTGGAGCATGAGACAAAAATTAAGCTCATTTAACTGCTTTGAATTCCATCAGGATCCTGCTTTGAGGAAAAGATACAATGTGTCTGTTTCATTACAGGAGTTGAATTTGTAATTTGTAATCCTACACTTTCTTCTGCTTTTCTGGAATTGTAGAGGCATATAATGCAGTGATTTCAAATGACAGACCTAAGAAACACACAGTTTGCTGGAATCATATTGATTTATTTCTTTATTTAGGCAGTTTAGACTAACTTAAATTAGTGTTTACTTCTTTTCTGTCTTGACAGGTAGAAGGATGACAAGAGCTTGTGTTCAGACTATTCATACTAGAACACTTCCATATCTGTCATGTTTTCCTCCTCCCTCTCGTGGCAAAATGGGTAACATGAAGAAATGCCAGTGATCCATTATTTGTTTTTTTTATTAGTAAATCCAGTCCAGTACTTGTAGATGGAAATTGTACATGACTAACTGTCCAGTCAAACAGTAATTTGTCACTGAGCTGAAATTATGCAGGGCTCTTTCAGGCTCTGCAGTCAGTTTTTTATCTGGGGAGCTTTTAGAATTGCCTTCATGAGAATCCAGCACATCATTTCACATCACGTTTACATACAGTTTTAAAAATTATTTTGATATTAGTGTTTATGCTTTTGTGTTCTCTTACCACCATATTTATAGAAATTATTTATGGTGGTGGTGTTTAAAGTCTATTCTCCCAGATCCTGTTGGCCTTCTAAAAACAGCAGGAGTTTTATGGCAAATCTTCAGACTCCTGCCTGAGGAAACTCTGTAACCAGAATCTTCTGTCTATGTTCCTTGTTTCTTTCCAGTCCGTGAAAAAGTAATGTTTGAAAACCAGTGCAGCTATCTGTGTTTCATAAACATGCTAAAATGTTTAGTTCATCTTGAAGTATCCTAAGCTGTGCAATAGAAAGGAAAACCTCAGGCTATTGCTTACTTTGGCTGTTCCATGGGCTGGAGATTGTCTGGGTGGGTCTGGATGGTTCTCCATCAAGGCAAAACGTCAGACAGAATTCCCCCCTCCTTCTCCTTTCTGAATTTGAAAACAGTGTCTTTTTTTCCTCTTTTGTCTGTTTAGGACATAATCATAGGAAACCATGTGATAACCTATGATACCACGTCTGTTTTCAGTTCTACTTTTCATATTTATGCAAGTCCCCCGAGACTCTGGTGAGGGAGTATTCTGCAGCCAAAAAGAGTTTCCCCGTGTGCATTTGGTTTGCAAGCCATTTCTGTATAAGTTTTCACAAGCTCTTTATTCTTGGAGAAGTGGGGAGAAGAGTGGGAAAATTGCCTGTTTTCTGTGTCATTTATAGTGGGGTTTTTTTTGACCAATATTCCGTGAAAATCACCAGAGTCTTCACATGCTTGGTGTAAATCCCAAATTCACCATTTCTGGTAGACCATAACTGACATGTTCTGTCATTAGCACCTACGGTGTCTAAGGCACTGGTCTTCAGCTGCTTTACTACACTGCTAAAAAGTATTTACCTATTGCAAACTGGAATCTAACATAATTTCTCAGATTGGTTTCTTTTAGGGAAAGAGTAATTGAAGAGAAGAACAAGGACTGATAGGAGGGAGAAAGTGTTCCAAAAAGTGAAATGCAAATTTCACTTCCAGCTTTGGAAGAGAAATGCTGGACCAGTCCATGCCCTCCATATAAGTTGCTTTTGGGTTTAGTTTTGTTGCATTTACCTGGGTTTTTTTCTGAGGATGAGCTGTAATGGAAATATGTGTCCTTCCATTCTGCCCTCATTAATGACTCTAGCTGTCCTGAAAAAAAACCAAAACCAAACGCAACAAAACCTAGTCTGTAGCATTCATCATTTATTTTTTTTGTTTTAAAACAAATGGTAGTATCAGTAATGTAATCTAGTCCAACTCACAAATGCATTTTAACTGAGGAATGGAGATAGGCAACCATTTTTAATATTCTTTAGGAAATAAGGACCTTGGCCAGTTACCATGCATGAAAACATCATCTAAGTACCTGAATAGGAGAAATGGAGGATATTAGAAGAGTTATCTATCCTTGGATGAAGAAAATAATTTACTCGTTAGGAATGAAATTAGGATGGCAGTACAGGAGCTAAAAGCTGTCTTCCATGAGGAAGATGAATGAATACCTTGTAGTACTTTTGGAGGAAGAGAATCAGTGAAATTAATTAGACAAAATATCTGATAACTAGACTGGGAAGGCAGTACTTGATAGCTTTCTGTCTAACTTGTAACACCTTATGCTTCCTAAAACATTGACTTTTTTTTTTTCACATTGAATTTTTAAAAAGTGGTGCAAGAATTCAAGCTTAAAAAAAGGATAGCTTTTTTAGACATGCGGGTAATATAATTTTCTGACTGGTCCTCTGCTGTGACCTGGTGAGAGTTTATGCTTATTTTTTGCTCTGGGAAGGAAATGGGTTTGAATAGACATCCATATGTCAATTGTGCTCGTATACATTAATAAATGCAAGGCAAGATTTGTGGGGGAAGTAAGAGCTTTTATTAGAGCAAGTCATATAGTTGGAAAAAAACCAGACAAGCTTTCAGGACCACAAGCCCTTTTTCAGGTCTGAAAGAGTAGTAGTTGTCTTCAAAGCTAATAGAGGTAGAGAATGGTTATTCTGTGTTTAATTAGGTTGTTAATCATTGGACTATCTTAGGAAAAATGGGTAGCTGGAACTGAAGTTCTTCATGTGAAATTTCTGATCATTATTTCCTATTTAGCTGCCAATTCTCCAACAGAAAAAATGTAAAGTGTGAAGAATTTCCGTATCTTTTTTAGGAAAGATAAGCCTGGCTAATTTAAAATGGGGTTTTTTCTGTACTTTGACCATAATTAGGGGACTTTGGCCATCTAGTCTTAATTTCTTTTGGAAATCAGGCAAACACACCACAAATATTGAACACAAAAGCATATTTTTGCTAGTGCAAATGAGACATCAAGCTATTAATGTATGAATAGAATTACATTGAGGATACAAAAAAACCCAATGTCTGAGTATTACATACCAACAGGTGAGAGGGAGAAGAGAATATAGTGCTGAAGCCTCTGAGGCTATCAGAAATTTGGGATTCTCCTTAGTAGAAAGTGAAAATATTGAGGCTTCTGTGGTCAGTGAAAGACCAGGGAGGCTGTGCGCAAGGCTGACCTGAGGACTTGAGACACCACAGAAGTACCTGCTGATCTCTACTAACTTGTCTTATAAATTGATTCTGAGTGTCTTCTCACAGCACTTGTGTGTGGTTAGTATTGTCCCCATTTTATGGATAAAAGCTAAGGACCAAGATGATTCCCTTCCTTGAGGCAGGACATTCCACTTTGTGATGTCTGAAAATGTAGAAATAATACAATGTCTGTCCTTATCTTTTTGTGTTTCAGTATACAATTCCCTACACATGTGTTGGGAATAAAGGTTGTGCTTCTCTTTCCACCCATCATTGCTGCTCTTGTGGGACTTGCTGCAGCCTTGACGAGGCAATAGATTTGAGGTGTCTTCTGAAAACCATGCTGGATTTTGCTTGGATGCTAGCATGTATTCCCACCCCACACTAAACGTTCTCTGCAGTTTTTTGCCCATGGCCCCTGGGCTTTCAGAAATGATTAGGAAAATGAACATGGCCTTTCATTTCTGCTACTTCGGCATGTGTGATCTGCACCAAAGAAGTTATGCTGGCATTCCAATGGCTTATTTTTAATCCCACTAACATAACAAGCCATTATTATGCTTTTAAATAGCCAAAAGCTTGTGAATTCAAAATTTACAGGGCTTTAAAAACGGTGACATCTGAAGTAAAGGAAATACACTGTTGCTTTAATACCACTGTTCATATATTCTGTACTTGAAAATCTCTTTTCCCTCCTTTAAGACAGACATGCAATTCAATATATGGACAGCTTGAGGTAGTTTATTTTGTGGTTTCTTGTTATCAAAGGTTTATATATAACTGGAAACCGCTAAAATTCTCTATGCTCAAGTTTAAAAAAAAAAACAAATCACAAAAGACCCCCACCAAAAACCACCAACAAAACTAAACTCCATCATGACTTCCATCCAGATCTGTGACCTCGTTAGCCTGAATGGATAGATGTCCCTTAAATATGAGGAAGGGAAATAGGTATACCTTAGAAGCAGCTATTTTTCGTTAGACATTTTGTAATTGCCCAGTGAGTATTACTGCCTGTGGCATTTCTTCCCTTTGCTTTGCAGTTGTGCATCCTCACAAGCCACAAAGTGAAGAGACGTTGGAAGGGGTCTTTGGAACAACTCCGTTTATCTGAATAGAATGATTGACAAGAAATATGTTTGTGTGGGGGGCAGCAAGCAGATTTCCTCCTATCTCTCTCTGACAATATAACCTAAACTCAGTTAACTGGAGATAACCGCAAAGAGCTAATAAACTCTTACACTAGCTGAGTATGTTATTGTGCATATAAATTTAAGAGGAGAAAAGGAACCTACTATTAGAGCCAAATCTTATTTGCCAAATTTCTGATCAGATCAATAATTAATTGTAATTCTGCAAAGCACATCATTATAATTAGTAAAAATAAAATTCAACGATGTGCTAAATAGTGGACAAACATCTTTAAATATATTTTAAAGATGGAAAAATAAAACAAATATTGTAATTAGGATTAGCACTTTGAACAAGGGAGTCACAGAAGAAAATTGGTAGCCTTTGATAAAATTGGGGTGGTTTATTGTAATTTCAGTGGACCAATGATTTTACAAGGAGGCTCTGTGCATCACGGCAAGAAAAAATACTCTGTAAGGAACTTGTTTTGATTTGAGACATTTTCAGAAGGCTATTTTAATTTAATTAATGAAAAATCATAGGTTAATTGCCTTCTGCTTTAATGTGAGGGTATTATGCATGCAGGCATATTTTATTTATATCTTGACTGTTTGATGTACACAATCAATTCAAAAAGGGATAATGAAGAAGTGTTCCACCCTGTGTAGAATAGTAATTAGGGACTCTAGTGAAGGTTTTTTTATTAATTGTGCAGTTCTGTAAACATGTTTGACATAATGCTGAGAAAAGCATTTGTCAAATCTTGCTATTCTCTTTTCTTCTGACTACTTCCCATCCCTTCTACCTCTACCCTTTCTCCCATTTAGTCAAAATACATGGTATGGCATTAACACTCCCTGTATCAGGAGCAGCCTGATTCATGTATAGTGGTCAACGAGACATTGAAGAGAAGTTGCCCCTCGAAGAGAAAACAGTATGAGATGATCGCATGTCTGTAATAGAAATATTAAGGTTTGTGGGCTTTGGAAGAGTCTGTGAAAGATGTTGAGTTATAATCACATTGTGTATCTTAAAAAAATCAACCAGGATGTGTTGGGCAGAATGGTCACTGTGGCAACAGAAATACCAGTTCTTCTGAACTGAGACCGTGCTGAGTATAAGCCACAAGGGTGAGAGAGACCATGCAAATAAAATCTCTGTGTCTGTTTTATCAATTTCCAGTTAAGTCAGCAAGAGAACAGGATACCATATTGTAGACAGGAGCATCTTCTGATGTATGACATTTCCTTGGTCCAATTACTGACTTTTTTTAGAAATACAAGATGCCTATATTTCACTCAGGCAGTTGTCCCATTGCATCTCCTTTTCTGTTCTTTCTCCTCCTCTTTCCATTTTAGCTATATGTAATTTTGAATGTTCAGCAATATCTCATTTTCTAGTTAATTCAAAGCTAGCAAGTCATAGAAAAACTTATAACTTGTGCGTACAAGACACTTATAACAGATCAGCACCTCACAGAGAGGATAATAATCTCCAAGAACCTCCTTTTGAAGTGCATCCTTAATTATTTTACCCTGGGTCACTTCATGACATAGGCAGATGGTTTTGTTACCTTCATAGTTTGTAATCATACACGCTATCAACCTCCCATGCTCTGCAGTAGGCAAAGATTATCTTTTATTGAGGTTACTCGTGTCAGAATTAGTTTGGAGGGGTATTCAGGGGCTAAACCTATTTTATCTGCTCCCTGAACTACTCCTAGCATCATTTTTCACTATAGAAGGGTTCAAGCTAGCACTATTAATTTGCTTTCTTGGGTGAAGTTCCTCAGCTCCTGCTGTGTTGAGACTCACTTATTCATGAAGTCTGTAGTGATTATCCAATGCTCTCTGTGCACATTGTAGGAACAACTCCAGGGGCTGAAATAACATTGGCAGGAGACACGATGATGTAAGGAAACCTGACTGAGCATGTGCAACCAGATAGAAAACATATACATCTAGAGTATTAGAAGCCTGAGATTGTTTTCATGTCAAATAACAGCCAATATTTGGTCCATGAGAAACTACTGCTCCTGCTCATGGGAAAGTGTCTGTAAGGTACTATTAAAGGCATGTTTGTCTTGCTGAAGGTAAAATTAGTGTTGACATCACAAAACCATTCACCTAATCTTGGGAGGTATGAGCCCTCACTGAGGTTGTTTTATCTGACATACCTTTAAAAAATGGGATATAGAGACAGAACAATTAAATGAGGATAAAGAAAACACCCTCCAAGCCTCCAATTTTCTAGAATTATGTGGGGAAAAGGGGAGCTGCTGAACTTATTGATCCTACTCATGATGGAGAGTGTGAGGTAGCAGGGCAAAAAGATGTTTGAGCTGATCTGGGCACACGCACGTGTACACTCTCCCTTGTCTTAGTAGTTGGGTATTGTGAGGCCAGGAAATAGTGCCTGGTCTCAGCAACGCTTCAGTGCTCTTCTCTTGAAAGCATGCAGTGGAAGTATTTCTTCAAATATCAAAAGTGTACTATAGCTGGATACATGAAGAACTGAGGAATCCTAACAAAAGTCATTTTCACTTGGAGCCTTCTCTGACTCCCTGAGTCTTCACAGTTTGAATTAATTGACATTGCCTTTGGGAAAGGTTACCATGAAGCAGAGGTCTTTGGTGGCATTGTGGTAACTGCTGTGTAGTAACATGATGGCAAATCTGATTCTATGGTTGTATTTATACACATTCTCTTATCTGGTAGGAGAGGCAACATAAATAATCTTAGGTTGTATCAGTTCCACTGCTCAATACACCCTCCACAGTGGGAGCAGGCAGTCAAAGTGTCTTATATAGAGAGGACATGGATGCTAAGATCACAGGCGTCTTACAAACTGCTGTTCTTTTTCCCAACAGAAGAAATATGCATTGTTAGATTCTTTCATTTTGTTTCAACACAATATAATCAATTCCACATACATGATGAGCTGCTTTTAAATACTCAGATCCCAGAGGAAGACCCTCCAGTTTCATTTGGCTTTTCTTGGAATAATCTTAGTCCTCACAATAAGATAATAAAGTCTTGTTAATTCATACTTACTGGGCTATTGTATTTGAAGGTTTCAGATGTCATAAATAAAGGCTTATCTTGTGTTTCTGGCTTACCTTTATAAGGAAATATCTAAAGCTTTTTGCAAGCAGAGCTGAAACTTGAAAATCACTTAAAATAGTGTCACTCAAATACAAGACCACTCTTTTGTCCCATGGATAAACAAAATAAGACCTATTAAATAAGCATTAATGGTGAGAAAGCCTTATAATGTATCAATGTTAAAGTACCAGCAATGATTATTTGTGAGGGAGATTTAGATGGAATGTGGTCATCTGCTGTTTTCTGACTACAGTTCAATGATATCTCCTAGAGAAACCATGACCATGAGACTAAATCAACACACTAATCAGAAAGATTTTATGGGAACTAAAGCTCATGTCTTCTTTCAGATGAAAAGAACCAAAAGTTCTTCTCAATACATAGATAATAAAGGCACTGAACAGAATTTCTCTGTACTTACAGATCTGTAATTAGAACCATGGTTTTCCTTAAAACTGTTATCAGGTAAATTGAAGGAGGCTGCATATCTAATGAACAGCTATTTCAATAAATTACATTAGAATTTCTTGAATTCTTGACTGTGTACAGTTTACATGATTCCTGCAACCAATATCTACTGACCTGTATTCTAGTGATGTGAATATGAATTTCTAAGCTGTCACCTCACAGGCCTAATAATTTCCTTTAATAGCTTAGGCAAGCCCCTAAAATTTTAATTATCCATTTTGCCATCAGTAAAATTTTCAGAGTTCAAGTGAGGCCCATTAGTGGACGTGAAGATAGATCACTGTTCAGTACAAAAAGGCTACTCCCAAAGGACTTGAGTTATTACCTACTTGGGTGTAAGATCATCTAATCTTCTAAAATTGTATTAAATGACTTCTCTATCAAATGCAATAACTTTTGTTTGAAATATGGCATCTGGTTTTGGAAGATTTTTTTATTTTGTCTTAAATAAGTGACAGAGAACCCAATGCAAATCTAAGTAATGTGTCTCAATGGTTCCTTTCCTTTCCTTTTAAAACTATCTTAGATCTTATTCCAGTACTGCAATTACTTGGCACAAGCAACCAAGCTCAGGCTCTTGCTATATTTTCTTCTACTCAGCTAAATAAGTTTACTAACATCTGAAGTGTACATCCGCTTTGAGTAATTACTTCATCACCTTTCCTCCTGAATAGTATATACTAAACTGACCATCTTTATCTTCTCACAGTAATCAGGTTTCTACTTACTGAAATAATGTTTGGGGCTTTCTTTCTTGACTTTCACACATATTATAAACTTAGAGGCCATTACTAGTTAGAGGATTTTGCTAATTTTTTCACTGTAGTGTAAACAGCTCCCACTTTCTCTCGATCCTCAGTCAAGGACCATATTTACCTTCTTTACTGCCATGAGGCACCCTGTCAATTTTCCTGACCTCAGAGTCCTTTTCTTAGTGGCTTTTCTCTCTCGTAAATAACATCTATAACCCTGGTTCTTAGATTCAGTTTTAATAAGATGCATACTGCACACTGTCTTCTCTTTGGAACGGATCTGTCCTTTTTAACTACTCCATAGATTTTTATGTCATTGACAAAATTTACCTTCAAGATTTTCTTCTTCACTGTTGAATATAGCACAGATCTAAGAAAAGATTACTGCCTGGAAATATCCCCAGAAAGTAATGCTTCCCTATTTTAAGATTTGTGGATATACTACTTTTTAATCCATCTAATGTATTTTAGATGGAGCCGATCAAAATTTCAGAAAATATTTAACTGAAAGTCAGAAGGAAAACAACTAATTTCATCATAATGAAACAAGACTGAGTCAGAAGCTTTTTAGAAGCTGAAGTATATCCATAGAGGTATCTTGGACAGCAAAATCTGTAATCTCATAAAGAAATGATAGAAAATATTTTTGATAGCACCTTTTTTCCATCGTAAATATGTGTACCTCAACTAACTACTTCTCACACAAAGTTTATTAAACAGTTTTGCTGTTTATGCATTATTACTGAAAATATTACCATACTGATGTAGTATTATGCTCTATCTAGTATTGTAATATGAGTTAATAAAATTGCAAGTGTGATAGACCCTAACCCAAATAACATGAAGGGTGATTGATTTTGTTAATTGATGGAAATTAGGGGTTAAAATTGTCAAGGGAGGCAGGCAGAAACAGATATGCATGGGAAGAGATTATTTTGGAAGTAATTCTGCCTTATAAAAAGAATAAGAAAAAGGAGAACAGAGATAGAGGGACGGGAAGGGAAGGGAAGGGAAGGGAAGGGAAGGGAAGGGAAAGCAATTCTTCTCAAGTGGGTTTGTTGTTGTTGATGTAGAAGAAAACAGAGGTGCCAGGAACAAGCCCAGGAAAACTTTTAAAATGCTGATTTCTGGGGACAGTCTAGCAAAGGGAGAACTGAAAAGTCTCTGAGCCTGCTGGGGTCTGTTTAGAGGGTCGCGGATTGATGGGGTTGCGAACCCCTCTGAGGGGTAGGTGTTGCGAGCTGTCCCAGCTCTGGTAATTAGATAGGTTCGGCAGTCTTTATGAGTGGCTTACGTTCACTGATTAATGTTCCACTTGTGCACAGATGTGATTTAGCTTTCTGCTGAATAAACACAACATAGGGATGGAAAGGTGATAACTGCCATACTCAGCAAAAAAGAAGGAGCCTATAAATATGCCAGTGGGTCAATAGAAGTGATTTCATTCTGCCTTCACAAGACTGCTGATGAAGTCTGACAGGGAGCTCTACTTCATTAATGCATCACAATGGTGAAGAAAGCCTGAAGGGCAAAAAGAGCCACCTGCAGCAGATTGGAGCCTGGGCTGCAGCTGTCAGAGAACAGCCAGGGAGAAATGAAAAGGGCTGCAACAAGGAAATAAAGAGGATATCATAGGCGGATAGGGTGTGTTTTCGCTCCTGCCTGAAATGGCTGATAAGGGGAGGCGCAGTGCTCAGGGCACTGACTGCAGATGAAGCTGTACTCTTGATCAGAAACAATTCTGGGAGGAAGGCCTGGCAGATTAAAAGATATTTTGGTTAAGGCACTGAGCACAAAGTGCTAAGGGTGGATAAATACAGATGAGTTTAATGATTCATTAGGAAAATAACAGTGTCTACCAAAGGCAAACTGCTTGCAGAACAATAAGAAAAATAAAAATGCATTTGGGAGGAAGCGCTGGAGATGTATCAGACAGTCGGTATACAGTCGAGAAGTGCTGTTATGCTTACTCTGTTTCTAAAGGTCTTTCCATAAGCATCTGCTAATGGCTGCTGCCTCTACTGGCTTCCCAGCCTCCTGAAACTAAAGTGCCTGCCCAGTTTGAGAGGGGCATATTGCCGAATAACCGAACTACTGCAGAGGATGAATAAAGGAGTAAAAGAAAAGAGATATGGCAGCCTTATACTAAAAATAAGCTCCCTGAAAGCCAGCCATGGAGCCAGCTAAAATTGCACAGTGGTGATCTGTCCAAGCACACAAGAAAGTAAGGAACAGAAAATTAGCTCCCACAGTCACCAGGAGCCATTGGGTTTCCTCAGCCTGGAGCCATAGGTCAGCAACCACAAGAAAGCCGATGAAAAGGCTCCCATCCCTTTGTGCTGCCCTTGGTGGGAAGCACAAACAAAGACAGAAGTTCAGTCAGGATATAGGAAGAAGCACCTGATCCATATCTCTGAACCTTTAGACTGAATCATGCACATCTACTCTTATGTTTTCATGAGGGCACAAAATTGGATCTCTGGGTAAACCCAGATAAGTCCTGAAAGAATCTGGCTCTTCTAAGATCAGGATTAACCCCATATTATCTCTGCCTCCTTACCCATCTTCTTACCCATCTCCACTGGCCTTATCTGGATCACAGGAGAGTCACCTGTGCACTGCTTGTTAGTACCTACTATATTTTATTGAATTTTTTATGTATTTCCCTATTGTGTTCCTATCCTGTGTGCACAGTAGGAGGAAGGAGATACAGACAGATTGCTTACTGATCCTTTTGCATGCTTTCAGAAAATCCCAGGATTTCTCATTCTCCTTTTACCCTGCTGGGCTGTCTTTCTCCATCACTATGGTTTCTGTACAGATAATTATTACTTACAGGCAGAAGTAAATTACTTACTTTCACTAACTGAAAAGATCTGAACTTTCAGCAATGTGTTTCAAAGTGATTTTTTCCATCTCCAACACTTGTTACCAGACAGAGGCAAAAGCTGAATCTATCACCTGTGGTACTTCCAGTTTTCCACAGAAAAATGCTGCTGTTGTTATACTAGATTTTAAATGAGATGGTCTGCCACAAAGCTGACTTCCTGAGGTGAAATAGAAAAACCTTAATATAAAGATATTACACTAGAGAGTAGGCTATTGAATATATTTTTGTACAAGCCACAGCTTGGGAGATTAAAATTAGAGGCACTTAGAAAAATGCTCATAATCTACAGAGGGCAGAGATCAGTATTATATAGTCCTGAATCCTCCCCAGCTGACTGTTCTTCTCTCGGCTATTCAGTGGCTAATGACATATTCAGATGACACAGCTTGAGCTGCAAACACTTATGAGGATGGTGAAGTCAAGAAAAGGAACTTAGGAAAGCTAAAAACAGACCAAGAGCAGTCACCAGGCATGAGGATCTGCCATTTCCTTTGTGGAAAGGAGGAATTAAACTCTCTTTACAGGAGCATCATTCTCTGCTGCTCTGTTTGGTTGGGGCTTTGTAAGGGAGAGAGCTGAAATGGCCATCTGAGCACGGACTGTTAGGCACTGCATGTAAATGAGGCTAACTGGCCACCCCAGGTCACTGTGGGAGGAAGTTTCCAATGCTCTCATGCACACCAGAGCAATTCTCAATGGCTCCAACACTGCCACTGCCTTCCTTTAAGGCCCCTGGGTTCGGACCTCTCTTTCCTTTGGCGTCTCACAAGGTCACGCTAACCCAAGCATGTGACAGCACCTGCAGATTTGGAAAGGATAGGGCAGGGAGAACTAGTGCACATCCCCTTGAATGATACGGTAGTGATGTGGCAAACCACACACGAGTGGTGCTATTATTTCTCCTAGGTTCCCCATATCGGTCAGCAGATGAGTGCTCAAGGGGAAATCTCCTCCCTTAAAGGCCTTTTTGAAGAGCATTTCTGTCAAAGGAACATCCTGGATTTGGTGTGAGTACAGCAGTCCTTGGCAGGGTAGGTCAACATAGTGAAGATTCATGTTGACATTAATGGAGTTCAGTGTCTGCCTGGCAGCTTCAGTCACCTTTAGCAGCCTTCAAAATAAATAATTTGCACAGCACAACAACTAGATAAAAAAAAGCAATAAGCTCAGTAATGTTACAGAAACCATTAATGGTCAAGTAATGTCACAAGTTTGACGTCTGACTTAAACACATGCTCTACAAGTGCTACTGTCACGGAGTTGCAACCAGTCATTCGGCTCTCAGCTTATACCCAGAAACAGCAACCCAAACCCTGGATCCCATCAGCTGTCAAAGCAACTAGGCTTCCCAGCCAGGCAAATATATGGTGTCTAGTGCAAGAAGCAGCATTCCTGTTACCTCAGAGGATGAGGTATTACTCCAGCTCATAGCTTTGTGAGAGGGTTGTGCATGCCTGTGTTTGTGAATCTGCTTATCACTGACCTTGAGATGCTGCATCTTTCCAGGCTTCCCTCCCATTGAACCAGCCTTGCCTGTAATAGGCATGACACACATGTTGCACCTGGAAACCGATGTCTCAAAACACACACTGCACCCACTGAGAAAAACTGGCCCCATATGAGAAGCGAAAAACCCCAAGACGCTGTTCTGGAGACTCAGTGCAGTGTATCTGCATTCCCAGGTGGGATTTGAGCTCGTGGGTCCCAGGAGCACCAAGTCAATACTCTGAAGTAGGTGCATTAGAGCTAAGTGCCATGTTGGCAGCTGCTGCAAAGCCTCATATAAATATTACACCTCACTCTGCAAGGTACAAAATGTTTGGTTTCTGAGTCTATTAATATATAATGAGGATATGGTATAATTAATATAGTTTTGATTTTCCTATAAATCCACATTACTAATAAGAATGCAAAGTAATTACTCAAAAAACCTTTTCAGCAAATGGCAGTTTTCACTGATTAAAAATGGAGTTTGTGTTTTAAGTGTTATTTACGGGTTTGCTGAAATGAATAATTATTAAGCTATTGAGCTACAAGATTATTAAGAAAAGTGTTTTTACTTAAACACGCCTATCAGAAGCTACATCAGGGAGTTTAGATGCATGTGATGCCCTCTGATTTTTTAATGTCTTCTAGAAGTCCTGTATTCACTTGCAGGCTGAAAAATGAAAGATTTTTTGTTTAAATTTAAAAAATTTGGACATTCTAGATGATTATTCTGTGCATTTGCATCATGATGTGAATACTTCTCTATTCTAAATTGTTCTTTAATCTGAAGCACCATTGCAAAAGTATTTTCATTCCTTGACTGAAGAATTAATTGTTGATGTATCCATATAAAATGAAGCTAAATCTCTTGGCCAAATTTTGCATATGAATATTGATGCTAGCCCACTCTGTGTTGATTTAGAACTGTCTTTAAAATTTTAATTTTAGTCTTCACAAGTGTATGTGTAAATTAGTACATGACAAAGCTGCATGCAATTTGGATGCATTCTTCATAGTGGTGTATTTGTAGAGAGCTCAGTTCGCTTGCTCACACCTGACTTCTTTTTTTTTTTTAATTGCTTAATTAAAGCTATTTTGGTCCTAAATCTTCTTTGAGACTCTATCTTGTGCAAGCTTTTTTCAAACTTCAGAGCAACAGAAGTTGTCCCAGAGTGATCAAGCAGCAAGTTTGACCTGAAAGCCCTGGAAGTGCCTTTTGTGGTTCATATAGGAAACAATAGGAACATTGAAATGCTAATCATTTAGGGTATATGTTCCTTATTATTCTATCCCAATCTGTGATAGCTTTGAATCCAGAGTTATGTGCATTAAGAGGGGTTTTGGTTTTGTGTCCCACATCTAACAATGCAATATCCAAAGCTTACAGAACCTTCTCTGTAGGGCAATGTCATCACATTATTTAGATGACAATTTCTGCCATAAAAATCTGTTGATGATAAAACTTTGGTCATGCATTCCTGGAAAAATTTGAGTCTTTTAATGGCATGCCTCAGCTTGTGAGAATTAATAAAGGACCATGAAAATACTTTGCTTTTCCAGTAGATTTTCAATGGGAGGGAATGGTGTCCTGGGAAGAACACTGGAAGTGCATGAAGTCTAACAGGAGTGTGTCTTAGCAAGATTGCTTGTCTGTCTCTTATGTCAGTCCTGTGGCATTTAAAGTCCAACTATCAAGCTTACAGGTAAGGTAGTTTGTCCTCCATAACCCTGGGCTCGGTGACTGCTTGGTCGTGGTGCCAGTGGACTTGTGGCCATGGCTTGTCTCTTGAAATCTCCCTCTGGATATTGATGGAATGAAGCATCTTGCTCTGAACAGTTAATAAATGTGTGGGTGAGAAGTTGAGAACATCTCAAGTGAAACTGTTATTTATTTATATCTTATCTCAGAATGTAGTCAATATGACATAATCACGTTTTCCTCATTAAGTGCTTCCTCATTTAGAGTGTATCGGTTTCCTATCCAATCTTGGAGCCAACCAGTATCAAATACCAAATCATCTTGAAGTTTACAATTAGGTAGAGTGAAAATGCTGGAAATGGGAAGACCCTCAATAATTCTATGGCATCAGAAAATTAAATTTCTGCAATAACAAATTACGATATAATGAGGTCACATTAGAGGAATAAGAGGCCCAGATGCCTCAATGATTTAATCTGTCTCTTCCTGTAGGCCTGCACCTAATTTTAATGAATATTTTGATAGATAACATATTTGGTTCAAAATAGGTCTTTAAAGACAGTTGTGAGAGTATTATATTTTAAAGATGCTATGATAGAAATTCATTTCATTAACTGCCTGATAAGAAAAAATGACTCTACACACGTACTGGTATCAGCCATACTATTATGACCCATCTGCTCTTATTGAGTAAAGTGACAGTAATATATCTTTATTGGTCTGTTCCTTGAATGCTGTAGAGGCTCATTTTCCCTGTCTAATGAAAAGCCAAGTGACACTAATGAAACAGGTACTGTTTATGCCTCAACTTCAGGAGAGGAAACAGAACATCAAATAAAAACCTCTGTAAAGAGAATACTTGGGTGTAAATATATATGTGAGTCCACAAAGGAGAAAAAAAAACCCCAAATCGAGAATGTTTTTTAATTATTTTTTTTCTATTAATCACATACAGGCTTTGGACTAATGGCAAAGACCATAAGAAACTCTCAGATTTGTGCCCTTGTGAGGCGAGTTACGCTTCCATTGTAGAAAAAGATACCTTGTTCAGTTTATTTCTATCACACCTCTGAAACCTTTCCCTAGCTACTGTGATGTTATCTGAGGACCACACATAAGGAGATCCATTCTGTGTGGTCTCAGGTGGGGTGTGGTAGCCCTTTTCATTCTTGCAGGGTCTCTTCAATCCTGGTGTATTGAGGCAGTGCCCATCACTCTGATATTCAGCTTGTTGCTGTGTAGTTATCACGTCAGTTCCAAAGTCCACAACTTTTTCTCATGGTGCAGTTTAGCAGCATACTTTCAAATACACTTGCTTTTTTACAAAAACACCTGCTAAGTCTGGTCCTATGTGTATGAACATGCCATTCCCTGCAAGAAAATCCAGAAGGGGCCAAGGCTTTCCAAAAACAAAGACTTCTGTATAAGAATAAATTTTGATGTGGTCTATTAATGCCTTTGAAAGTGAGCACTAAGACTTTCCTGACTTCAGGGAGGAGCAGGTAGAGCAGAGCAAATGGATGTTAACTGGACTCCTTGTCTTCTTGGGAACATGTTGTCCTTAACTATACAGTGGCTGTACCTTCAATCCCTGTATTATGACTAGCATTTATTCAGCCTATAGGATATGAAAGACAAAATAAAGGTACCATGAAAAAAGATGATCACAATATCCTAGAAAACTGTGGGTGCCCAGGGCACATTTTATGTAGCTGACATTTGAGAAACTAAAATAATTTCTTGTCTAATTGTCCTCTTAACCTGGATAATCTGGAGATTAGATTGACTGCCAAAGAATTTTAGAATTCCCTGAATGCTTTAGAACTTTTTTTCTCTATCTAGATTCATATGGCTTAGATTCAATTATTTATCCATGTAACGGGGATTGATATACCTGGCTCCTAGCTGTCTGTATAGAAACTTCAGAAATTTTCAGGTGTATAGGTATTTCTAAACTAAAGGGAAAATCATACCTGGAAAGACTGGTGAAGCTTGACAGCCAGGAAGTACCAGAGTTAAAATACCTTACAGTCTTGGATCTGCCAACTGTGTACATGTCTTATAATAAAGACTTTAATACACATGATAGACAGCAGTCTTTTCTCGTCCTCTTCTGGTGAGTAGTCCAATACATCATTTAATGCTTAAAATCCAAAAGCTACTCGGAGCATAAATGTATTCATTTTTGTTTTATTTTCTCAGTTTCTGATCTCTCTGTCTTTGTAGATATTAATGAATTTATTTATTCAACACACAAACAAAGTAACAGGAAGGTGTCTCTGCTCTACAAATTGGGAACAGGCATTGAGACTAAATCCAAAATTGCCCTATATCAACTCATTTCTGCGGACTAATTTTCCAGATTGGAACCTAGCTTTTCTGGGCATTCTGCTATCTTTTATGTGTTCAGAACACAGTTCATATCAAACTTTTGCAATTGCAGGAGTTCAATACTCCAGCTGTTTCAGATTGGGCACTCAGAAAATGAAACAGGAGCGATCACAGAGAAAGAGTTTGCACAAATGCTATGATCAGTATCACACAGAAACTCTATGATCTAGAAAGAGAAAGAATTCAGAGCTCAAGATGATAGTCAAGGGATTTAATCAGGAAGACAGCCTCTCTTCTGGAAATTTTCATCCTGTTTCACCTTGTACGAACCTTTCCCAGCAGCCAGCCAGACATGGGAGTCTTTCTCATAACTGTCCACTTCACTTTGATTCATCCTTAGGACATGGTCTGTACAGTAAATTGCATGAGGCAGGAGTACGGCAGGTGAATATGATATGCCATGCTTATCATGTAAATTCGTATAATTAAATATACTCTGATAATGTGTATGTGCCTATCGAGGTTGTAGGTTATCTATAGAGAAGTCTGAAGCATTTTGTAATTTTGAGTTGTTCACCCTATAAACTTAGCATCCCAGTAGTGGGGTGGGGGGGGGTTGGGTCTGTTGTGTCTTGGGTTTTTTTAAATAAGTTTTCCAAGTAAAAAAAACATCAGTCCTCTTCTGCAATCAGATCAGGTACATTATTCTCTCAGAATTTTCTTAGAAGGAGCTTTAGGCAGCAAAACACAAATATCTTAATGCGTTGAGCCATCAGTGCAATTTAGTAGCCCTAGACCATGCATTTAAATGTGGCCCTTCTTCCTTTTTCCGGATTCTCATTTGTACTAGGTAGACCTCTTAATCTATTCAGAGTCTACTAGCAAGCTCCAAAGTGTGCCAGATGGCAGGATTAGATGCAAAATATATTTGAAATAAAGGAGACAGTAGGAGGAACATCCTTAAGAAGCTGATTTTGAAAGTCACTTCTGACAAGAAAGTTGCACTCCCTTTGATCCTTTCAGCACCTTGAACAGGCACATGATTCTGCAATTTGTTGTGTCAGCAGAAGTATGGCAGCTTCTGTCAAAGGCTGCAAGCCTAATTCTGTCATTATTAGCTTTCAAAAGCTAATAAAAATTTCAATATCTGAACACTAATGGCAACACTGAAAACAAGTTTATGATCACATTCTTGTCTGCCTTTACTGCCAGTGCCTCAAACAATTTTCCTGTTCATTAAGATGGAGGCTGAGGACACGCTTGCAGTGTAGTGGGCATTGCCACTCAGCACAGGAGCTTCTTGGATCCTCAGAAGAAAGGAATAAGAGAAGTAACTTCCCTTAATTTGCTGTTCTGATATTTTTGTACCTCTTTTATACTAATTCCAGTGTGTTCATACATAATGGCTCAGACACTTTTCTCATCAACATTGTTTTTGATAGCAATTCTTCCTTCATATTTAATTGTATTCCATCTTAAAAACTTGGTTTACTTTAAACATACAGTCTTTGATGCTTGTGAGCCTTGTCATTCGTATGTTAATGCTGTAACATGAAGGTGACTGAAGAATTATGTATGTGCTTGGGTATCTGTCTGAGTGTGCTGTTTATTAGCCCTGAGAGCATGTTCTTTTTTAGTGAATTTGCCGTATCCAGTTAGCTGTTTGGTACCCATTCTTCAATTCTTGCCTTTGAGTTGTCTTGAAGGAAGGCTCTTTCTGCCTACACACCCTCTCAATGACATATAATCCATTCTGGATGTCCCAATACCTGTAGTGCCTGTCTCCTCCACCTTCTGCTTTGTTGCTTGAGTACAGAGAAGAGATTTATCTGATCTGTTTGGCATCTCGTCTGCATTTTGGTGCATATATGACTTCATCTCCAGGCTTTTGCGCACACAGCGTGCGTACATCCCGCTGCCTTGAACCTCAGGCAGAACATCTCTTTAAACTCAGCCTGGAACTGTACTTCTTGAGGTAGAAGAGCCATCCTCTAACTTGATCCCTAAGCATTAGCTTTTTAGCTGTATTTTTCAGAAGGGGAAGAGACAGTGATGATATGAACAGCCAAAATAATCAGTGTCAGTCCAGTAATGTGTGACAGCTCCTCTCTGTGATCTCTCACTGCATTATGGGAATAGAAGCACATATCCATCCAGTGCACATATTGTATATTAACTGAGGAGATACTTTCTGAACAAAAACAGCATTCCCAGTGTGCGTTTGCAACTCATTATATCTAGGAATGAAGCCACATACCCTGTTAGAGCTGCATCTGCTACAAAATGCAACAGCTTGTCAGCTTTCTGGTTGCTGTATGTACTTCAGTCTGGTGCTCTGCTGTCTGTGCTGGACTCATCTGACTCTCAGCCTTGTCAATTCCTCTGCGGGATGAACCAGAGCTGCATGGGAATTTTCTCTTTCTGCCCTTCCAGCTGGGACTTTCGAGGAAATTATATTGGATTGGAAAAGAAAACAAAAATCCCCTAAAAATCTTCTTGATTTAAAGGGAGAATGAGAGCAGTAGGGCACAAGGGAGAATTTTCTTCACAGAGACCTGTCAGTGCTGCAGTGTGGCTCCTTTCCAGCAGAAATCAAGGCAAAGGGAGCAGGAGCATTCCCTGACCCAAGCCATTGCCAGGGTGAGCACCCTCAACCGGGATCCTGGAGGAATTCTTAGAATAATGGAATCATAGAATGTGTAAGGTTGGAAGGGACCTTTAGAGGTCATCTAGTCCAACTGCCCTGCAGTAAGCAGGGACATCTTCACTAGATGAGGTCGCTCAGAGCCCCATCAAGCCTGACCTTGAGTATCTCCAGGGATGGGGCCTCCACCACCTCTCTGGGAAACCTGTTCCAGTGATCTACCACACTCACATTGAAGATTTTTTTCCTAATACCCAACCTACATCTCCCCTTTTCTAGTTTAAAACCATTACCCATCATCCTATTGCTACATGCCCTTATGAACAGTTCTTCCCCAGCTTTCTTATAGGCATCTTTCTTGTGTCTGTCAGTTTAGCTGTGACTAGAGTACAGCTCCAGTTCCTGTGACAATTCTTCCCAGAAGACAAAATGCTATTACTGATTGCCTCAGTAATGAATCACAGACTCACAGTGAGGCTGGGTGGTACCCCTGGAGACAGTCCAGGCCCCCTGCTCAAAGTAGGGTCAGCTAGATGAGGTTGCTTAGGACATTGTCTAGACCCGGTGATTCTCTAGCTTGTTCAGACAGCCCATGCTAGTGTTTGACCACTCTCGTAGTTAAAAAAAAGTGGCGGTTTGTTGTTGTTGGTTTGTTGGTTTGGTTTTATTTTAATTTATCCTTCTTGCCTCTTATTTTTTCACTGGGTACCACTAAGAAGAGACTGGCTTAATTTTCTTTACTCCTCCCACCAGGCATTTGTACATTACTAGAATCCCCTAGCTGGGCCTTCCTTTCTTCAGGCTCTCTCCTTGTATGTCAGCTGCTGCAATCCCTTATTCATTTTTGTGGCCCTTCTCTGGACGTCTCTTCGGTATATCCATCTCTCTTTTGTACTGGGGAGCCCAGAACTGGACCCAGCATGCCAGATTTGCCTCACCAGTGCTGAAGAGAAGGAAGGATCACCTTTCTTGCCCTACTTGCAGTGCTCTGCCTATTGCAGCCTTGGATGCTGCTGACTGCCTGAGCTGCATGGGTGCCTTGCAGCGTCCTGGTAAGCTTGGTGTTCACCAGGATCCCAAGGACTTTCTACTTTCCAGATTGTTGGCCTGCAGTGTGTTCTTGTACCTGGGATTGTTCTTGCAGTATCCTGAAATCCACCATCCCATGGTCACTTCAACCAGGCTGTCACTGACCTTTGCATTGCCAACAAGTTTTTCCCTGTTTGGAAGTATGAGGTCCAGCAGAGTGCACCCTATCATTGGCTTCTTCTTGATGAACTGTGTCAAGAAGCTATCATCAGTGCACTCCTGAAACTTCCCTGCTGTGTTGTCCCTCTAGTAGATAGTGAGTTGGTTAGCCTCCCATGAGGGCCATGGCCTGCAAATGTGAAGCTTCTTCCACTTTCTGAAGAAAGCCCCATCTACTACTTCTTCCCGATCATGGTTCTAAAGCAAACAGCCATGAGAATGTTGCCTGTGTGGTTTTGCCCACTAATCCAGGCTCTTAGCTGGCTCCTCACCCATCCCAAGACAGAGTTTCATGCATCCCTGTTCCACTCATGTACAGGGCAACTCCACTCCTCACCACCCTGGCGCATCCTTCCCAAAGAACTTTTATCCAGTCACTGCATTGTTCCAGTCATGTAAGCTGTCCCACATCTCCATGATGTCAATGAGATCTATATAGCCTTTATAGTCCTGCAGCTTCTCAGATATCTGATTCCCCATGATACATGTGATAGTGCACGGGTATTTCAGAGAGGCAGTCAGTCATACTGACTTTCCAAAAAGGATATGAGAGCTTCCTACATATTGCTGTCCTGTAAGTCTTCCTTATTTATGTGCACATATTTGGGGTGG
Source organism: Zapornia atra (assembly GCA_013400835.1). NCBI lineage: Eukaryota > Metazoa > Chordata > Aves > Gruiformes > Rallidae > Zapornia > Zapornia atra. The sequence goes on from VZTU01008954.1 coordinate 73,491, forward strand.
ACCTCCTCTGTCCTGTTTTGGTGATTAAAAATCTCTCTTTCACACACCACTCTGCACCCTTTGCTTACCAAACCACTCCACCTCTTCCCAGGTATGTTGCCATCCTGACCCCATCACTCCTAGTTTAAAGGTCTCTTCACCAGGTTGGCCAGGCTATAGGCGAAGATGCCCTACTTGGTCATATGGATCCTACCCTTTCCTGGCAGTTGTCAATATTCAAAGAAGATCCCAGGGTCCTAAAAGCCAAATCCCTGTTTTCAACAGCAGCTGTGCAAACATTTGTTGATGCATAGAATTGCAGAATTCATCCACTCCTTTCCAATCCCTTATCCTTCACCAGAGGACCAAGGAGGCAATAATGGCCCCCCTATACTCGGCCTCACACCAGAGACACATAAGGACTCTTGAAACAACCCAGTCCTCCCCTGGCCATGTCATAGGTGCTCATATAGAAGAGTAGTGGGGCTTCTAGAAGGAATGCCAGATAACCCTCAGCAGTGCATCTACAGTGTCCCAGAATGGACCCCCATTAGGTGACAAAACTCTCCAGGAAGGAGACCAGGCCAGCAAAGGGGCCTCTGTGCCTCTTGTACTTCCTCCCCTGCTTCCATGTAGTGCCAGGAACCACTAGCTCTGGCTGTACCATGAAGGTAGGGGACTTTGACTCCACTGGGACACAGATAAGATCTAGAAGACATCTTTCCCTACCTCTGATACCACACAGACCCTCATCAGTGCCCACCATCAGCAGGCAGGTAGCCCCTCTCCCCAGTCTCAGCCTTTGCAAGAGCCTCAGGCATCCTTGCAGCCCAGCTTAGAGAGTCACCTCTTATCCTCAGAAGTGTGAGCTGAGCCCAGAAGACTGAAGTTTTTTGTCTTCATACATCTTGACACTATTACAGACTCCAGTCATCTCATCTATACACATGCATATCCTAGAGGATGTCATTTAAACAAATAAAGCCCTTTCTTCTACAGACGCGTAAGGAGGAGACGTGGGTGGTGTTTTTGTCCCTGGTATGTATAGCACCAGAGGAGCTCAAAGAATTGGGAATATGCAATTTATTTAAAAAAGGTATATTTGTTTTATCATTAGAGAATTAGTCTATCAGCTAGCTTCAAGTCCTGGTATGTAAAACTACAGATAATACCACGGAGCACTGGTGTTTTCCGACAGATGTGTGATTTTATTCAGTCATGTTTATTAAAATGCGTAACTGTTGTGATTAGCCTAATAGAAATGCAACATGGAAATAAACTTCTCAAAACATTTCCACAAAGCTGGATGTTATATAACACTGTCGGAAAGTGAGTTGGCATTGTACTGATTTTCGCAGGAAGGCAAGCACAAGTATTTATTTTGAAGGGGAGAGAATACAGAAGGATCAATGATACAACTTCATTCTCCTCTGCAAACCTCCTTCCAGATTTCTAAGTCTCTCACAAAGCAGATGTCATTTTTGAAGATTCGAAATAGAAAAACACTGAAAATCAGCATTCTTCAAGAATGCAGCTATGCTTTATTCCCATTTTCCAGTAGAAAGCATGTGTCTCGAATACTAATTACGTATTATTTTAGGAAGGCAGAGGACTTCAGAAGGCAGCTATGAAGTAAACTCAAAAACGGCACCATGGGATAACCTCATTGGTTCCAACGGCTGGTGCTTTTCTGTAATCTCTTCATATTACTGCAGCTGTTATTTAACCCTCAGAAGCTTAAATGACACACAAAAGCCTTAGGAATAAGGCTCAGTTCAACAAAATTCTATATTTAGCCTTAATGGTAAAAGTACCAGTATAAGCAGTAGGAGCACTGAGATCCTCAGTTTCTGAATCTCTGATTTTGCAGGGTGATGGCAAAGAAACTAAGCCACCTCTCATCTGGGTTATAGCTAGTGTCCACTGAAAATATTTTGCTTGATTTAGTAAGGATTTGACAGTTTCCTTCAAAGAAAGTGCAGAACAGCTGGATGGAATCCCACAAGTTGGTCTAGAATAACAGCTCTCTGGAGTCCCTTTTTTAAAAAACCAACTGCTTTGTGTAATTGCTCTGAAAAAGGTGATATAATAGCCAAATTTCATCAAGAGACCATGCTAATCCCTTGATACCAAGGACTGAATTAACATCTTTGTGCAGACAAGAAAACAAGTAACTCCCTATCTTTTCTAAAAACTATTAAAAATAAAGCAGTACAGATTCTATAAAATTCTTGGGTATGTCCTTCTCAAAGTTGATACTTGCCTGATTACATTGCTGAGTTGGTTGGAACTGAGAAGGGGAAATATTCTTCCAGCTGCAAAATTCACACAAAAGAGGTGGAGCCTCTTGAGGCTAGATGATAAAGTAAGCTTGATGAGTTGTGTTTTCCTCCCTGTAGTGCCAGATTAGTTGTGTTGATTCAGAGCTCCTCTAGACACTGAAGATGAGTAAAACCCAGACCTCCAGGAACCAGGAACTTGTCTGCTATTTCAATACTGCAATTTTAAGCAATGTTTAACATACCTGCAGCACAGATGGCATTTTACAAAAGATGTCCACTTAATATTAGACTTCCCTCCATCCATCAAAAGACTCACAGATGTCCCTGGAGTTCATTTGTTGCTAAAATTTCTCTTAAGGAGAAGCAGTGGTTAGTTCAGCTCTAGATCTTATCAGTGAAACAGGCTTTTCTAAATTCCTTTTAATACATACCAAGTATGCACAGGGGGAAGAGATACACAGACCCCTGGCCTGAGGAGCAGAGTTTCTTTAACCTTGTATCTCAGTCACAGACCTACTGAGCTTATCTGCCTCCCTCCACTTACCATACTGAATGCAACTGGAATAAAAACCTGATCATTCCCAGGGGCCATTGCCCACAGCACACTGTTAAGGTTAAACAGCTTGCATCTTAATTTGATTTTCAAAGGTTTTATATTTCTTGAAGTCAGCACTGTGCAATAGCAAGATACATCACCCAGTAAACTTACTACTGGATTCATCATTGCTTCATCTTGAATCGTGTGACAGCACCTAGCATCTATATACTGGGTGGTACAGATTTTAGGTTCTTATTCTTAACTGTCTTTTTCTCTTTGCAAAACAAAATGTGCGGGCTGAAAAGAGATGCATGGAGAATTGATTCAGCCCAGAGGAGCGACACATGAGGCACAAGTACATGTTCTCAAGCCATCTATAGGTGCACTGTAAAGCTTGAAGTGGATTTTTTATTTGGCAAACCAAGAACAAACATTTGTCACTATGCAGCTGCATTAAAGCAAGTAGGAAGATGAACAATATTTGCGTGGAAGGAGATGTTCCTAAAGATGGTATGGTGGCATACATTATTAAAAATTACTGTATTGATTTTATATGCTTTGTGAAATATGTCCCAAAACATGTTTAATTATCAGTGGCAGAAAAACTTTATGTGCTCCTGCTTCGCTGGTTGACCCAACATAGGCTCTTGTTAAAAAATTATGACTTAGAGTCAATTCCCTGGTGGGTCCCCAAAGCATTTCCTGGATAATAATGATGCAATAGTTTCCTATCCTATTGATGGTTGTCCCAGAGCACCTCTGAACAAATGCTCCCATTCCCTGAAAGCTGCTCAAGTACCAGGATGCTACTATAAATGCCTGAAATGTGATGCAGTTTCCCCTTCAACTTCCTCCAGCTCAGCCTAATGGGGATTAAGAGCCATTAAAGGCTCTTTGCAGCATATGCAGTTGCTATTGATCAGTTGTTTTAGCTAATGATCTGATTACAACCGTCTTATCTTTCCAGTGCTTTACTGGCAGAAGGAAACATACAAACATATAATAAAAGGTAAGGCATGAAGGTACCAGGCTTTTCCATGTATGCCAAGGATTTGTCTAGTGACTAAAATTAAAGAGTCCCATTGTCTTTGGCCCCGAGTAAAAGTTTCTACCTGCATCCAAGAAGCCAGTTTGGAGTAAAACCAGATATATGAGTAGAGCTCAGGAGGTTTGTCTTGTCAGAGCATGGCACAGTGGGTTTTGCAGTCCTTACTCAATGGTGGAAGAGCTTAAACAAGATGAGTTCGGGAGATGTCTTTGCCCACTTTCATTGCTGCAAAGTTTAGGACAACTTGAGAGGTGGGAGTACCAGCTCCTGTCCCCTTGGACTGGCAAAGTGATTCAGCTCTGCTTTTGTGTGTGCTGAGTTATCATTCTAACCCCTCAGCTTTTCATACAGACAGTTCTATCACTTCTTAAGAGAACAGAGAGGTAAGCTTTTGCTATACTGAACACAACTTGTGTGCAAATCAGGTCAACTTTGAAAGCAGGTACTGGATTGAGCCCCTGTGAAGGGTGGTCTGAGAAGCAGTGTTCCAGTTCTGGGCTCCCCGGTATAAAAAAGACGGATCTTCTGGAGAGAGTCTAGAGAAGAATTACAAAGATAATTAAGGGCCTGGAGCATCTCTCCTATGAGGAAAGGCTGGGTGAGCTTGAACTGTTCAGCCTGGTGAAAAGAAGACTAAGGGGGGACCTTATTAATGTCTATAAATATCTTAAGCATGGGACGCAGGGGGAAATGGCCAGCCCCTATTCAGTGGTCTGTGGAGACAGGACAAGGGGCAATGGCTGCAAATTGGAGCATAGGACGTTCCGCACCAACATGGGGAAGAACGTTTTCACAGTGAGGGTGACAGAGCCCTGGGACAGGCTGCCCAGGGAGGGGTTGGAGTCTCCTTCTCGGGAGATATTCAAGACCCTTCTGGATGCCTATCTGTGCAATATGAGCTAGGGAGCCTGTTTTGGCAGAGGGGTTGGACCCGATGATCTCTTGCGGTCCCTTATAACCCCTATGATTCCTATGATTCCAACTTTCTGACTCCTCCAGAGGCTGAACCTTACAGGTCTGTAGACTCTGGAATTTGCGGAGGATGCACAGAGGTAGACCTGAAGCAGTCAAAGCCAGGCGTACAGGCCTTCATGCTGAAAAGCGAAGTTATGAGGAATCTTTCTGGAGAGCTGTGTCAGCTCTCAGTCTCACCCAAATTCTGTTCTTGATACTTATGTTTCTGTAATACCTTGAACATTCACCCTCCAAATTACTTTTCTGGCAAGGTGAAGAAGGAAGGAAGGGCACTGAATTCTGAAGGTTCTTACAGGAATCCTGAGGCAAGAAAAAAATCCCGAAAGCTCTGATGGTTCTTTGTGGCCTCACCATTTATTTTGCAGTATTAGATGTCTCTTGGGGAAGAGATCAGGCTTCATTTGCCTGATTGTGACAGTTTTTTATGAGATGTGGTAGAGCAGAGGTAGCACACTGGTTCTTTTGTTAAAAGCAACAGAATTGCTGATAACTCACCATTTCCAAGTGTGAATAGGTTTAGCAGAATAGATTTAGCAGCTCACATCTATGATCCAAGATGTGCAGGGTTAGTTTTCTCTTTGTGACTGTACAGGAAATACAATTCCTCAGGATATAAATAATTTTGGACAGTATGTCACTAGGAAAGCCACAAATTTGCTTAATTAGCAGGATGTGTCACTACTTAGATAGATCCTGGGAATCTCTCAGGAGATGGTCCAGAGCAGGAAGATGTGTAAGCACCATCAGTAAAGTACCTGTAGTTTACTTATGAAAATGCAGCATGAGTGTCCTGAGCAGAAATTAGATCTCTGCCTGACAGTGAGAGGAAGCAATGAAATGCGAGGTAAGGAAAGAAGTGTGAGATAGGTGCCTTTCTCTCCAAAAGCTGCAGTAATTTGATCTTGATTCCTAGAAAGGGCCAGATGTGTTCCGTATTTATCCCCATTTCATGATGAAGTATCCCCATCCCAGAGTAGTCTGGTGCTCCACAAAGGATGAGTCCTTTGCACTCCTATAGCACAATGGTGTTCTTAGAAAGGACAAAAACTCAGACAGGACACTAAAAAAAACCATCTAGTTAGGTGGTACCCTGGGGAAGGAGGCTGTGGCCCTCTTCTGAGCACTGATGATTCAAACACATTTGTTGCCTGAATGCTTGTTATAATAGAGACCACTGGTTTTGATAACCAAAAGATCACGATGCCCTAAAACCTCAACTCCATCAGACAACACTAGAGTTTCCTATGAAATGTCCTCACAGCTCAGTATATCAGGTTGCTGATTGCCTTCCTAGAGAAAAAGAATTTCATGTAGGCTTGCATTGCTGTGTGTGTTCCTGCACTATGTAGAGCCCCTGACACAAAGAGTGGGGAGCACTAGTGTCCTTGTGGGCTGCTACCTGGCTAGATGCATAGCTCCTCTGAAGAGAAGTAATTTGTTACTCTTGACTTCAGCATAACAATGAGCTGAGAGTTGTCAGATGACCCTGCTGACTGAGATGCCACTGGCATGAAATTCCTCCAGAGAAGATGTGGTGGAAGGGAGCTGTCCTGAGAATCAGAAGAGCCAGAGCAGACGTGACCACACTGAGAAAAAATTGTGAAGAGCTTTTACAATCACCAAGCTGGAGGTGTTTGGAAAGAAGAGCATATTGTTCTAGACCTCTGTGTGGGAAAAGCAACAAGTCACTGTGGGCTGACAAGGGGACACAGGATGAGATACAGGGAGAGAGGGGGTGGGTGGGGGGGGAGGGATGTGAAGCTTTCCAGTAGGGCTTTCAGCATAGTTTGTGAGAACCAGGACAACTACAATGATGATGCTATACATAAAAGAAGTCTCCAGTTGTGACTGTACGCTTCCTCTGCTGCTCCGATTTGTCTGACTTTTTCCCATGAATCTGGATTAATTGATAACCATTGGTGATGGCAATGATGTCTGCATCCCCCTCACAGCGATGGTGATGATGTCTGCATCCCCCTCACAGCGATTTCGGGAAGACAGATAACAACACAACAGCCAAAGTCTATTTATGCTAATGTGCCCACCTGGACAGAATGCTGCTCAGTGTCCACTGGCACCTATGGGTGGTATGCAAATATGACTATGAGCCAATCGTCTTACTCCATAAATAGTGAGCAGCCCAAGAGCCCTTTGAGCTCTCCTGAAACGACAGTGGGCTACACATCAAGTTCTCCCCTTGAAAGGGACACGTCTCAAGGTTACTCCTTGAGGTCAAGAGAATCCTTGCTGCAACAGATCTGCAACAGATCCTCGATAAGTGAATTGGGAATAAGTGCACTAAACTTTGTGAGCTTAGCTCAGTAGGATACAGGATTGATTGTACATATATAATCCTTCAGACATCAACTGTTGGCCAAGTCTGAGACTGACTGGATTCAACTGCACCTAGGCTCCTCTCTGAGTAGGCGTTCAGAAAGCAAGGGGTCCTTTCTGAACCTTGTGACCCAGCAGGAGAGTCTCCCTGACAGCTTCATCTGACCCTGTTCTCTATGCACTAAAGAAACAAGATTACTTTACCAGCAGACCTTAATCATTGTCACATTTATTATCAACACCATTACACCCTTTGTTTTATATCAATAAACTTACTGTTGCCTCTCTCTTAAGAGTGAAGTGCATCCCTCTTATCTCTCCATCCACGACACCAGTAAGTTCCACCTCCAGGGCAAATGCCCACGCTAGCGTAAAAAATTCATGAAGTGTTAGGCACAGCTCCTTTCCGGTCAGGTGTTGGGCCTCCTACCTGAAGATGGAAATCTTCACAGCTCAAATTTAGGCACTCCTGCTGCATCTGGTATTTGGTATTTGCATCTCTGAACCTTACATACAAGATCATAATGAACAAGCAACTGTGCCATCCTGACTTGCCTTACTCTGTAGCAACATTGATTGAGAAACTGGGCACAGAGGAAATGCTGCCAGCAGCTACTTGCTTAAAAAAGCTACGAGTCATTTGTGGGCCATGAGAGGAGTGACAGAAATACAACTTAAATACTGGACTGCTTACACTAACCATTGTGGAAACGGTGCCCTGACACTGGGAAGGTGATAATCAGTTTCTCTACATTGCAGTCATTGTTTGTGATGATGGTAGGTCAGAATTTTCCATTCATTTTATCCCGACTTTGAAAATGCACAATGCTGCCAGCTCTTTTGATAATGCAAGTCATATAATTTTAGTGACAGAGTTATTTCACTAATCTTTTAACAGTGACTGGCAGGATCTTGCCATAAGATCCCTGGCTCAGAATGGATGCCATTTTTCATGATTTTATATGGAAGTAAGGTCTAAGTCAAACATATCCATGATTCCTTCAGAGAGTCAGCTTCTAGTTCAGGTTGAGAGTATGGTTGAGTTCTTTCTGTCGAAGGTGAAAAAAAAGGTGGGTTTTTTCATATATGGCTTTTCTACATGTCACAATCCTGCATTTCCTGTCTTAACTTTACACAAGCAAATTTCCAGTCCTGGAGTCTCTTGAACTATCAGCAAATTTAGGTTGTTAAGTCTTCTAACTTTCTAAAAGTTAGAAGTTTACCCTAGGTGAAGCATCTGGGGCAGTTATGTCTCATCTAATGCTTAATGGCCCAGTCGTTTGGTAGACCCATTCATAATTCATCAGGCATCTGATTAAATGTAGTTTAGTCTGACTTGTGATAGTGTTTGAGGCTAATTTAAAAACAGGACATTATACTTGCACAACTTGCCAATATGTGGCAAGTATGCGGAATAAACTCCCTCCTTATGATTAACATATATAAAAAAATTGATATGGTTTCATATTCCAAAGAAGATATATATTCCTATTTCTGTGATAGCAGAAATTTCTCTTCACATTGAGAATTTTTTCTTCTTTTCCCTTCTTTTTACCTTTTTTCTTTCTTTGAAAATAACAAGACAGAGTTATACTGTGAATCTTTCATTCATATCTATTTCATAACCAGTAACCTACACAATAGATCCATGGATCAAAGACTTGGCACCTAAAAGTGATTTGGGCAGCTGATAAAAATAATTCTCTGTTCTTGAATGCTATGCAAAATACAACAGAAATACATTCTATTAGTAGTCCTCATTTGTTTTCCAGTTAGACTTCAATATTAGATACTATTTCCACAACTATTATCAAGTTGATTGTAGCTTTTAGAAAATGTTAAGTGACTGGAGCACAGTACAGTTTCATCATTTATATAATGATCTTTATTTAATATCATAACACAGGAAGAATCTTACTCAATATATGTATTTCTTGAAAAGTGATACAAAACATCAGAGCAAACAGCTAGTCTTAGCTTCAGAAAAAGAAAATTAAGAGCAATTCTGTCAATTAATAGTATGAACATCTAATTGCCAAGTATAATATTAAATGAAAATGTAAGAGATTTATATAACTGCACAAGGACAGTGGAATCCTTTGTAAGGAAATAAGGCTTATAGGTAAATGTGACATCCTACTCCTAAATGGTTAAAGACTGGACATGCTGAGCAACTCACTGTATTTTAATATGGAGCCATCAGACTTGGTCCTTTAGTCTGATTTTTGCACTTATAGCAGGAAATCAACTGTTTTGTTTGAAAATTATTAGGTATTCTTCCTTTTGGAGCAGCAAGTACGATTTCTGAGAATTCCCAAGTAGATTCACTAATTAGAGTTAAAGAACCCTTTTAAAATTCCCTTTAAGAAAAGACATATCAAATCTTTTTTGTTGTCCTGAGGGATCTTGATAACACAGACTCTTCAAATTCTCCACAGAATTAAAAGTCACTGGAATATTATGCATATGCTATATTTGAAGATTTCCTTAGGAGCGATGATCTTTCTATATTCATAAATCATTTTCTTCTACTGTCAGGTTAGCACATAAAATATTCAGAAAAACTAGCAAGAAATTACTGTCTTTCAAACCACTGCCATCTCCCATTGTTCATTGGCATATGGCTAGAGTCTGAACTAAGCAGAGGTGAACATCTCCACTAGTTTTAGCCTAAGAAATCCTAACCAAGGGTAATTTGGCTTCATTCTCATTGTACATGCTGGAGAGAAGCAGTCATACTTGTTAAGGCTGCCATCAGCGGGTCTTGAAACACATCGTTTTACAACCATTATTAGAGATCATACCAGTCTATTAAGACTCAGATGATGAAGGTACACTTCCCTATTACTCTGTCTTGAGCTAAAGCCAAGAATTCTTTTGGCTAAGGATTGAGAAAACAAAAGGGGAGGTAGATGGAGGTACATAAGGGCTGGGGGCAGGGAAGGATAGAGATGGAAAGACAGAGAGCAGTGTACAATCCATATATTGATGGTACTGCAGCACAAATGCTTCAGTCGTCCTTACTAGTTTGACATGCACGTTTACTGGGGAAATTAATGAATGGAGTCCTGTGCTGAGAAGAAAGATCTCATAGGCAGGAGCGCTAGTGGGTTAGCCTTATTCTGTGATAAAGAGATGGGGCAGGCAGGCTGTGTGTTTCCACTCCCCATTGAATGCCAGTAGCCATAGCTGTACACCAGGCTAGGCAAAGGAAGAAAAAAACACTTCTCTGGCATTTTTGTAATTTCAAAGCAGAACTCGATTTCGCATGTGTTTTGTTTCCCTTTCAGTAGCTCTTCGAGAACAGTTGTAAAACAGCGGTTGGATCATGCAGCTGTTAATGGCAAATGAATGGCTGGGTGGGTAGATAACAAAAGAGGTTTGATTCAATGGCGACAAGACTTATTTAGCTGTAAGCCAGACTCCTCTGTGGGTGGCTTGGGAAGAGGACAGTCTCCAGTGAGAGAACAGAAAAGGTAGCACATGATGACGACATTTAACTGCAAAGAACCGACGCAGTAAATTTGGAAAAGCAATTCTTAATCTGTAATGTGCTTGTACAACTTATTCTACCTTTTCTAGTAGTGAACAGGCTTGTAAACATTTGATGACTGTTAATTCACTGTCAGAAGAAAAAATACTATCTAGCTTTGGCTGACTTCTCAGATAGTTTGTCTCCTAATTGCAGTTTTTACTTTCCGCTTTTTACGCTGAAGTATTAACCTTTCAGCCAGCTTCTCTCCCAGCCTCCTAGCCAGTGGGTCTGGAAGGCTAGTTTTGCACTGCTGCTTTCGCTTCTTTGTGTGGAAAGTGATTTGCCTTTTTGTATATGCTATTTATAGAGGGCTTCTCCACAGAGATGGCGTCCCCTCCCCCTAAACCCCCCCACCCCCACCCCGATGGCTCTGAGCATCCTCATACTGCAGCTACCGGCCACCTGATGTCCTATTTTCTCATTGGCTCTAGCTGTTCCCAAACCTTGTGACTCCTGTGAGCTCACGCCCAGCTGTACGGCTCCGAGTCTCCTGCAGTGAGACATAATCTTCACTTTCACTTCTATCATTTGTCCCTAATATGCCAAAGCATCTGAACAAGTGCTTGCATTCATTCCCAGAGCCCCCTGTCCTAGGTTCAGCCTGGAGGTCACCATGGAAATAGATGTGATCCTTGGCTTGCCGAGGTGGCAAGCAGCTCTGTTACAAGATCTCCGCTACTTGCAGGAGGACTGTAATCCATATCATTGCATTTGAGACAGAGATTTTATATTCAGATGACCTTTTGCTTCCTGAAATTGTAAATACTGTCTCACCCTACATCTGCTGTAAAACTGAAAGTCAGGTGACCGATTAACTTTCTCAATGGGATTTCCCTGCGATTATAAAGCCAGGTTACTGTGACAAGGTCACCAGGAAAAACAGTCTTGTGATTTTAAGCCTGACAGAAATCTGGCAGGAAATGCAGATGAGAGAAATGTCACACTTAGGCAATGATAAGCTTAAATATCAGAGACTGAGCTCAGAAATGGTTTTGGTTTTTTTTTTTTTAAGACCATCAGAAGGATTCATGAAATATGTCTGTTTGTTCATTCCTCCAGGAGATCCTCTCTGTTCTTACATCTCAGTGTGTTATGATAAATAATGCATTGCCTTCCCAATAGCCTTGATAAAACTGCTTCCTTAACCATATGAGGAGTACATTTCAAAAAGAGAACAAGCAGAGCACAGAGAGGGAAATTAACCCCAGGACCGCCAGCCTCCATTAGCAATAATGGTGTCTGACAATTCCGGGGTTAAATGAGAAGTAGGTGCCTTTTTACTGAGTTCTGCTCTTTGTTCTTGCTTTAGTGTGTGTCATTGTGGAGACTGTCATGTAAGGTTAATGACAGCCTCTCATTACCCTTGTCAAATATGTAATAATGTGGCCCAACAACAGGGCTGAATGGCTCCTGCTTGTCAGACCCCTATGTTTTGCCTAGCAGATGGTCACTGTGTTTGGAGAGGCCCTCAGATCCATCAGTGCTATCCTGAACACGTGTGTGAGGGAGGCATTTTTCCCTGATGGGACAGTTCATGGGTGGAATACTAATTGGGCACAGCAAGACAACTGAGGATTTATTTATTTCTGTTCCTGGTAGAAATACGTTGTGTTCCCGGGAGGGGAGGGAGAGGGAGGCAAAACCCCATTTCTGTCGCTGCCAGCCCCTTTTTTATTGTCTGACTCTGTACACTGGCAAAATCACCACGTGCTATACCTTATGATGAAAATCTGGGCTCTTCAGCTACAGCGTCAATGGGCATGGAAATTTAGGCTTTGGTCGACTTCCGATTCTGTATTTTGAAAGTCTGACTTCTATTCTCCTACCTCTTAAAAAGAATGCAAAGTTGTTGCTTATTCAGTGTAAGCTTTGGAGAGCTTCATGTTAACATATCCCCTTGATATTGCCTCCCTCATTATTAGGATTAAATATTTATATTGCTGTAGCTGACCCTCCTGTGTAAGGTAGTATGCAAACAGAAAATATCTGTTCCTTCTCGAGGGAACATAAGCCCCCTTAGCATTAGGTTGGTGATGTGGAAGGCAGCATTTTGCATCATCAGATGTATCACTAGCTTGCTCTGAAAGTTGGTATGCTAGTCTTTCACCATGCACCCACACCTATTAAACAGAGAGCCCTTTGCAGCAGGAAATTACACTCCTCAGAGGCTCAGGCTGGGGCTGCTCCAGTCAGGTACAGAGGTTTAGGTAATTTGGGGTTTTTTTAAATTATTTTTCCCTCTTAAAACACTTTTTAACTCCTTGTTGTTCAAAATACAACCTTCAAAATGCAAAGCTAGTGCAAAATGATGTAGTATCTTTTCCCAATTGGGAAACTTTGCACTAATGGAACTCCATTGTTCTTTGTTGAAAATGCCTAATATGAGGAGCCTGCACAGCCATAAAATAATGTTTTATCTGATGTGGTTAGGTACAATTTGTCTACATCAAGGAGTGGGATTGATGTGACTAAAATTAGGGTAGTTATAATGGTGCAAATGTTCTTAATGTAGACAATACCTCAGTCTCCAGAACAAGAAAAATTTGTTCTAAAAAGAATAATCAGCCCTATTTGTTTCAGAGGGATGTTAACTCTGAAATTTAAATATAGCAGTGTAGAAATCAACATGCTTAACTACTTCACTGCTAAGCCTTATAATGGAGATAATCCCTATCACAAAGACCTTTTTAATTTCCCTAAGAACCAGATTCAAATAAAATAGTGCAAAAATAAGAGTGGCAAAGTACACTGGATGCTTTATTCAGTTTTGTATTGTGATTATTAAAACTCTCCATTGCTGACTTTAATGAAGCTGCCCCAGAGTTCCAGTTACCACCAGCAGTGGTGCATAGTGCAGCAGCAGGTCAGCTTGCTGCAAAATTCCTAACACCAAGACTGCTCCAGATCAAGGAGGAAAATTGAGACTTGGGAAAAATATTTTGTCTAGTCTTTCCCAGTGGAAATGTGACATGAAAAACTCACATGGAAAATCCTAATCACTTCAAGAGCATAAGGAAAACAACATACAAAAACTAGCCCTAAGAATGCCTACCAGTCTTTTCCGGAGATTTTGTCTATTTGCTCTCCCATCCCTTTCAAATGTCATTGATACTCTTTTGGGTTTTTAAGCAGTAAAATGACTAATTTTCCGTCTGTAAATGATTCTGGTAAAGGCCAGATCCAAAAGTAGAGGCCCAAGATGGAGAAGCACATAGAGCTTAGTCATCTCATCTTTTGGGGCTGTGAGTGTGCATCTGAGAGAGCGAGAGGAACCTTTTCCATTGCCAGACTGGCAGCAGGCATTTTAAAAAAAATAAAAATCTGCAGTCAGCAGACTTCAGTACTTTTATTTAAAGACATTTACTGTGAATATTACTCAAGTTGTCATAGTTTCCTTCTCTCTCTATCAATTCTTACTGAAACAGCAAAGAAAAGGGACATTTGTTGTAAATAGCTAGTTCAGGAGATACGTACTCCTCGATACTGGTGTTTTTCCTCACAGAAAGGATCCTAAGAACAGAAGACAAGAAATCATGGGAAGTTACTGAGGTTTCCTGAGGGAAAATGAATGAGGAATAGAAAGGATGCAGCATTTGAGTCAGCTTTGTACCATGCCCACACACATGATGATGCACTGTGTCCTAAGGGAACAGGGCACCAGAAAAAAATGTCCACTTCCACAGGAAGGCTAGTGAAACACAAAAATGTAGGCCAAAGCTGCTAATTAGAATATGTAAAGATGGGACAGAAGTAAAATTATGTAAACCAATATGACAATTAAACCCAGGGACATTCCCAGCAAGTATCTCTGAAATTTGCAGACATGTAATGAAGTCCACAGCCATCTCTGCAGGTTTTTCTCAGGCAGAGCTTTCTGAGGCAACGCAAAGCAATATGAGCACAGAATCTAAAACTCTCTTTTTCTTTTGCTTTACAAACTGCTTTCTAATGCACATTGCAGATTAAGCCTGTATTACTTTTTTTTTTTGTCTCTATAGTCACTTTACTAATACAGTGAGGCTCATGACTCTACAAAATGCTGAGAGATAGACAGCACTCTCACATGACCCATATTTTAAAATGAAAGCCCCCTGAATTACAGGTAAGAAGGCGAGCTTGGCAACACACAGGGGTTTTGGCTGGCCAGGAGGAGTGGTGAATCCAGCAGTATATTACCAAAAGCCTGGGAAAGTAGCCTTACTTTTCCTGCCATAAAATATTAGTAAGAATGGAAGTGCAAAGCCATTGCTTACCATGGAGTATGGGAGAATGTCATAAGGAGTCAGAAGTGATCCAGGGGTAGTAAAAAGAGAGCATAGAGGAAAGAAGTGTAGCTCCTAAGCTCCCAGGTTGAAAGATGGAGGCCCTGTCTGTTATGGTTGTTTTACCCAGCAAGAGAGTGGGTCCAAAACATAACTCCAGAGATGAAGCCTAACTTCAGTATTGAGATGCAGAGCTGATCACTCCAAGGCAATTAAAATGAATTGGCTGAATTTGTTTATTTGAAGGCAGTATGAGTGAAAGCTCTCCTTTTTAGGAATTCAGGTAAGGCTCACCTCTGCCTGGGAAAGGTGAGGGGATTGATTTGACTGATAGAATATATTATAGCTTACCATTTCGAGAGTGTTGGTATGCTGAAGCAGAGTACATAATCTACATAGATTATTTTTTTTCCTAACCTGCCTTTCTTCTGAATATGATATGAGAAAGGCATCAAGTTATTTGGGTGCCAGTAAACTAGACTACCTATTTATGGGTAGTGAGCAAAGTATGTTTTGAAGTGTTAGCTCCCTGAACCCTTATAAAGACCAATTCTTTTACTATTTTACATATTTAGCAATTCAATCACAAATTGTGACATAAACACTAGGTAACAATACCACAGGAAAGGAGTGAAGAGCTGAAGGGAAGACAGAAGGTCTTGGGATAGCCATGTGGCTGGGTAGACAAAGTTGAAAATAGGGTGCAAGTGGTATTTGGGTCAACTGTTTAAGTGTTGTCTTTGGGGCAGGAAACATTACTTGGCAAGATTTGAAATATGGATCTTTGGGCCTTCTCAAAAGAATGGAATGCTCCTATTTTGTAGATGTCAGAAGCTGGACAAGCTTGCTGTGATTATACACTTCAAGTCAGGAAGGAAGACAGCAAGGGAAAAGTGAAAAATTAATATATGCAAACATGAGACAAAACTGTAGAACTTTCTTTAAAAATTATGAATTGAAGTAGTTTCTTAATAACTTTGAATTCTTGAACTGAACAAAGCTGGGAGTAAAGGCACAGGTCCACAGAGATATGTAAAATGGACTTTTCTCAAGCTGAGCTGTGATCCACTTTCCCAGAGCTGCCAATCCCTAGCTTTTTCTATAGTCAAGGAGAAAGATAGTTATGACACTTACTATATATATTTAAGTAAAGTGTAACAGCTTGAATAGGTGAGTTTAGATGTCATAGCAGACAAGCAAGTTTATCATGGTACCATACTTTAGGTAGAATCATAGAATCTCCTGAGTAAGGACCCGTAAGGATCATTGAGTCCAACTCCTGGCTCCACACAGGGCCAGCCAAGTCAGAGCATGGGACTGGGTGCATTGTCCAGACAATTCTTGAACTCAGTCAAGCTCGGTGCTGTGACCACTTGCCTGGGGAGCCTGTTCCAATGATCGACCACCCTCCTAGTTAAGAAACTCTTCCTGATATCCAATCCAAACTCCTCTGTCACAACTTCATACCATTCCCTTGGGTTCTATTGCTGATTGCCAAAGAGAGGAGATCAAGCCACCTTGGGGGACTATGATTGTTTTGAGTATAATTTTTGACAAAATATTATTAATTTATAGCAAATTTCTTATCCCTTAGTTCCTTTTAGCTAGTGTTTTCATTTGAGTGTCATAGACTTTAACCAACACATATGTACTCTACGTTTTTTGGATTCAGTAGAGTAGGTGGGCCATTGCACTAAATGTCAGCTTCTTCCACTCACTGAGCAGCCATGAGCCACAGATCTGATGTTCTTAACTGAAGGTTTTAATTTCCAACAAAGCTATAAAGCTTGAAGTTTTCTTTCCTAATGATTTGCCTCCATGTGAAAACACTGAAGAACACAAAGAACTGGATGTGAACATATTTAACTTCTCTGTAAAGCAATGAGGTACAAAAGTGTGTGGTAGTTGTGTGTGGACAGCCAGGACAGATCTATCTGTTCCCAGTTATTTTGATATAGGTCTCTAGTTTTTAAAAACCACCGACGAAAACTTTTCCTGGATAACTAAAGCTTAAACTTTTTTAAAGATGAAAAGTTTCCTTTGCTTCTTAACTGTCACTTAATTATGACTGTGAAAAGAAAAGTAATTTGAAAAGGTGTAAAGCACTTTTTTTTGGAGGACCCGACAAGTTTAAGACTCTACTGCGCAGCAACACAAGAAAAAGAGCAAAGCAATCATCTCTATTTGGAATGGCCATGATTTAATTGGCTCCTACTGATCCCTTATTAATTAAAAATTATTCTAGGCTCTTTGAAGCCTGATTTTGCTTCCTATCTAAAAACATGCTCATCAGTCTTGCCCCCTTGCTGCATTATCATACAGCGAGTCTATGGATTTTAAGGATGCAGCGAGAAGTCTTCGTGTTTCTTCCCTCCTGTGTTTATCCCAGTACTGAAAGGGCAGAGAGGAGGTGCGAAATACTGTTCCTCGGGTTGTGGATGACTTTTCTAATAGCACAGTAGAGCTGAAGACTTTCCCAGTGCCTGTTGTTGAGTATCAAACCCAACTTCTGTGCATGTAGCTTCAATTGAGATGATTTTACCAGCCAGAACTTAAAAGGTAAAAAATCCTCTGCAGTTTCTAATGAGACCCAATTAAACATAAAATTCAAATGCACCGTTCTATTTCCTTGTGTGACCTTCGTGTCAGGCTACTGCAAATGGTCACGATCCCCAGGAAAAATGACAGCCTGAGGAAAGTGACTGAACAAAGGAGCCACATCTGCCTACTATTGGTAAGAAGGCTGCATGCATCCCATCCCTTGCTGATGGTCTTAATGGTGCACCACAATTTCTCTCAGAGGAAGACAGGAGAAACATAAATGAGCCTGACTTCCCCTGAACTGCTTCCTGAATCAGGATGCCCTCTCCTCTGGGAGGAGCTCTGACATGGCTATGTGACAACAAAACCATTTGGCTCACACAGTGATGTTAGGACCTCAGTGTCTGGATAATGATAGTAGGGTCTTTTATTATTTTAAAGTCTCTAATATTCTTTTGAGTTTTCACAAAATCTGAAGTCTGCTATCAGTTTCCTTTTTCATGAAAATACGGATAAGCAAGATATATATCTGTACAGACAGTTTTTACTTTAATTCCCCTGCTACTGTTAAATTTGATTAGGAGAAAAGAAAAGTGCTGAACAAATATTTTAAAAATCTGCCAGCTGATTAAATCACACTTTCTCCCTATCTTCTTGGCATATGAGGTCGACTTGGGCATAATTTTAAATCTTCTAGTTTAGATTATGATCTTTAAAATGACATTAAGCTTGCTTTGATGTGAGTACAGGACAAAAAACAGGAATTAAATGATTGCCCACATTGCAGCATCATAATAACACAGCTTCAGATTCTAAGCAAGGAGTGGCAAATTAATCTATCCCAGAAATGTTCATGCTTCTGCATTGGATCATGGCACTAGTTGTACTAGAAAGAAAGTTAAAGTGTGCGAAGACTCAAACTACGTGTTTTTTGGGTTTTTTAACAGGGCTGGGAGTGGTGTCCAGGCTCCACTTTTCTTAACAGTTCCTGGAACTAGGTGTCTGATTTGAGATACATAGGAAGGCTTTGGTTTCGTAAGTTGGAGTTGTACTTTGTAAGATTGTGCTGTTCTGGAGTCCTGTAGGAACAAACTATGGGTATGTAAAACATTAGTGGTCCAACTTTCCCCATTAAACCTTTTTCCATAGGAGAGGTTTCCTTGTTCTAGTGGAGAGTAGCTGCTGTGTGAAGTCACGATATTCATTGGGCCAGATAGAGTTGAGAACAAAATGAAATTACCAGGGTTTACTAAGTTGTTGCCCATCTACTGAGCTATAGTAATTTTCTGTTCTTGGCCTGTTCCAGTGGCAAGATAACATGGTTTAGCATTAACCTCTTTCAATTAACTTTAAATTGAAAAGCTTCAATTAAGTGGCATCACTTTACACCTGGGACGGGCTAACAGCATGCCCACAATCATCTACCAGTGATTACAGGAGCTGAGCTGACAAACAATAAGTTGGTAAACTACTCTAATGTGGCCATGTCCAGAGTCTTCAGGTACCCTAGGTCACTCTCATTAATGATCTTGAAGAGGATGCTTCTTGAATGAAGTAGACACGGAGTCCTATGTGGAGTCAGATGTAAGGACAAGGCACAAGGGTGAAGCACTGTCAGCATTTGCTGCTGCTGAGCTTCCAGGGAGCAGCTTTCTGAACTGACTACAGGGTTACTAAGACCTGAAATACCTTGTCACTGTCCATCTCAGTAGCAGCACTGCTGAGCACGAGGGCTTGAAGAAATTAATCTGAGAGGTGCAACTGGTCAGCTCCATGAGTAAACCCAAGATTTTTATGGCCCCTTATGGAGACCCCTAGACAATACATATTTGTTTGTAGCTGCTTTAATCAGGCTTCTCTAGAGGTTGCAAAACTGTTATAGTTCAGGTCTTCTGTCTTTCTCCACCTTAAGAAAAATTTACATGGAAAGTCTCATGCTTGTGGATCATTGATTACAAGTTGATGAAACTGGCTGAATATAATCTGTAAATGACATCTGTAAAATATTTTTTATCTTTTTTTTTCTTGAAATACATTTTCCTATCATTTTGAAAGGCTCTACTTATTGATTCATATCTTGACTGGAAAAAATTGCTGTGGATAGGACAAAGAATAGAACAGAACTGGCAACAAAGAAGAAGGAATATACGAAAATCAGAAGAGAAAAGGGAGTTGTTTCAGAGAATCAGGATGCTTAAAGGGAGAATTTTAAAAGAAAAGCAAATATGTCTTTATTGCAAAATAGAAATTTAATCTAGAAAAAAGTATATTTTTTTCCATTGAATTAGTAACAGAGAATTCTTTATTGGGGAGTTTCCCTGTTGACCAACAGACTATGCTTTGACTATCATTGCAGTCCTGGCTAACCTGAAGTATGTGGTGATAAAATCTCTAGGAAGTGATTAAAGCCCTTGGGAATACAACTGACAATGCCAGAGTTCAGTAATGTAAAGCTAACAGAAATACAAAGAACCTGAACCCTTGTGAAATGAGATTATAGCTGCTGTAAACTTGTCCAGAGAATGAGAGACTTCATTTTGAGTCACACGTTAAAGCTTCTCTAAGCTCTGCTGTATGTAAACATAGGTTTGTGTTTCAGCTGGTGTAAATAGTCTAATTGGTGATGGTCTCCGCAGCACCTAGAGACGGGGAGCCACAGAAATGCCTTAACAATTGCCATCCAGGGGAGGGCAGTGGGGAACAGAAACGCTGGTGCGTTTCTGCTGCAGTTTGCTGTTTGCTTGCTTGATAACTGGCAGGGAATCCAATCCCAAATTGACAAGATTCATGTCTTCTGCAATGCTTGGACAGCAGGGTCCTGTCCGTTCCTTTCCCCTGCCAAGCAGCCTGGCACGGAGAGCAGAGTGCAGATGGAGCAGCACAGCTCACCTGGGCGTTCGAGGCACTTTTATCTGCAGTCAGACTGAAGTCTATTTGTCTTTTTGCTGGTGTTTTCCCAAACTAGAAGCTGGAATTTAAAGCACTGCAGCTTTTACTTAAGACTCCTTGACAGCATAAAATAAAAAAGGATAAATATCACACTGCAAATGACAATTGAATTTTTTAGGAATGTGATATAAGTAGTCACATATTAATATCTTTAATTTACCACAAGCCTGTCTTAAGAAAAATACAATTTATTTACCAGAAACTACCCTAGGCAGTTTGAAGCATCGTACCTTTAGAAATATTCTTTCTGTTCTCTGGATCTACTTTTTCACTGTTTCTTGCTTCTTCCCTATCTGTCCCTGTATGCAGTCATAAAATTACTGACTATTACCACAGAGAGAAGCAAAGTTAGAGACAAAAAAGGAGTTGGCACTGGATGATTTAGGGAACTGGCAATGGGATTCGGAGCCTTTCATTCTGTCTGAACTTTGCTGATGGGAACTGCACAGACAGCTAATGGGGATAAATTGTTTGTGCTCCTCGTGAAGAAATAGGAAAACTGCAGAATGCTGGAATACGTGGTGTTTCATAAGAGAGAGCTAGAAGCAGGAAAAAAAAAAGGATGGGTTTACGGAAATAAAGGAAAGAAAGAGGTGGTTTAGAGTGTGATCATCAAAGACAATACAATGAAACCATTGGTGTCTCTGTTAGGTAGTCTTTGTCTCGTCTTTAGTGAAAATAATTATTTAAAATAAAAATGTTGCTATAAATGTCCATTCTCTCAGGATCCATGCAATTATTCTCATCTCTGGGTGTGTTAATGGTTAAATATTGATAGTTTCTGTGGACAACTAGGTGAGACAGTCCATAGCTATTTGTCCGAAATCTTTTGTGAGCCATAAAGTCACATGGAATAGTTTTGTTTAGGCAGGGAACGCAGGCTACTACACTTTCCAAGCTTCGAGGCAGCTTTTATTTGTTGTAAGCAATGATTCAGGACTATCCTTTGAATTTCATTTGTCCTTTTTCTGAATATTTTGGCTTGTTGACAATTTCAATTTTAGGTTCCATGACACTCATACTGTAGGCATGCTAGGTAAAGAATTTAGAACCTGTAATTATCAATATTGTGACTTATTTTAGTGTTTGAGAGACATACACCTTCCAGAGGTTAAAGCAGAAAAAAAACAATGACATTGCTTTGAAACGTATATTGATCACAACAAGTATGTAATAACATCTCTGACTCTGAGGACATCACTGCTTACTGTCAAAACCACAGTTCGCTTTTAGCTTTATCCAAACAGCCTATTAAGCTGGCAGGTGAATTGGTCGTTGCCCTTCTCTTTCCTCCTCGACTCCTCAGTGCAGTGTATTAACTGCACAAGCATGTTAAAGCAATGTTGATTTCCACCTAAACCAGTAAAAGCAGTGGGGACAAATTGACGGTTTGGTATCATCTCACCTTAGATGACCGGAAGATTCCCCAAAGTTTTGGGAGACTGAAATCAAAATTATCCGGTATGAGAAAAAACAACATGAAGCATTCCTAGTGCAGGCATTGCTCCTAGAACCTAAGCTCAGCTCTACCTCCCCTGCGCCAGTTTCTGAGGGAAATAAAGAGCATGCAGTAGAGCACAAATGTGCCCTGAAATTTTAAGGAGAATGTGCATTGACCTTTAAGCAACATGCACACCGTTGAAGAACCTACCTACCAACAGGCAATTACAAACCGCCTGAGGTCTGCAGGGAATTCAGCTGTGGTTTCCTGCCTGCCCCGCTCCTCGCTTGGAAGCAGCCATATTTTGCAGCATGACCCTGACAGGGAAAGCAGTAGGGAGGTGCAGAGGGGCTGAGCCAAATTGCAGCTGCTGTGGTGTCACAAATAAGAATTCTGCAGTTCAGTCGCTGCCTCTGCCCGGTGCTTTGTCACTGCACTTCATACAGAGAAATTTCTTTCACTCTCCAGTAAACAGAAATCTCTTGCTGGATTTTCTTGACACTGATGTGACTAATCCTTTTGAGGCTGGTTATATTCCTGGCCTGGGAGAAGAAAAGGTGTCAGTGTGCCCATGCCACCAGGTTGTGTGTGGAGAGCAGGGCAACAGAGCAGCACTGTAACCCCTTGAGAACAGGAGACGTGATGGCAGGGGCCAGGGCTTCCTTAGAAGGAGGTGCAGGCTGGCTCCACTTTGAGGACCTATCTGCCTGTATCTGTTGGGCGTTAGTGATGCATCTTCCCAGCCGTTCTCTGTCCTTGTCCCAGTTCGTGGCACCCTGCTGGTAATGGCTGAGGGAAAGGGTCATGGCTGCTGAAGTGCATCAGCCTACCTTCACTCAGAGAGAGGTGAGATCTGAGCACATGTCTCATCCAGATGACTTGATTTAGTCTTTCTTTGATGCACACAGCTTTTTGGGGGGACTTGGCAACATCTTATCTCACTTTATCCCGGGATGAGTACCAGCTTGCAATGTGTACATTCCCTTCATTTTCCATGGGATAAAATAAATTTATCAATTAAATGTACAGTCTGACGATTTCAGTGTAGTTGCATCTTCCTCTTCTTACTTGTGTCCTACAAGGATTTTTTAAAAATATTTTTCTTGCGCACAACAAACCCCAGATTATACACAGTGTTTGTGCTTATGTATTTTTATTCCTGTTATTTTTTTTCCCCTGGAGATATGAAGCTGTATTTCCTTTAATGTCTATGTTATTGCATTTCTTTAGCAGTCACACCCACACTGTATCCATCCAAACTTGTTACCTGTGCTGTTCTGTGTGAAAAAGAAGGGATGATTTAACAAGGACAGCTGTAATTTTCCTAACAGGGTAGAAATCAGCCAATTGGAAGCCCTTTCTCAGTAGACACTGACGAGACACTGGAATACTTGTTCCTCAGGTGAGTGCAGCGATTGCATCCCTTGCTAGTGCTACAGCGCGTCAGTGCAGTGGAAGATGGCGAGCTGTAGGCTGCCAGCCTCCCCTATTTATAGCCTCAAGAGCTTTAGGGTGTGAGGCAAGCTGTTTTTAACACAGTGGCATTTTCTTCTGTTTAATCAGGGAGCAACATCATTTTTAGAATGTCATTACCTCTGCTCAAGAGAGTTAAAAACTTAAGCGTCTTTACCTAGTTAAATAAGAGGTGTTTGTGAAATAATAAAACTCCCCCCACTATTCTAAGACTTTAGATGGTTTAAAGGTGGTTATGTTGTCTGGCAAATGTAGAAAGGGAAGTCAATAAACAGCATGTAAAAGCAAGAGGAAAAACACAATGAGACATATCAATCGGGCCCCTCTTCTCTGTTCTTTTTGGTCCTATCCATTGTAGAGTATGAAGATCCCATGCCCAAGGAAATACACAGAAACAGTGCTTGCAAGACCTGATAAGCAAATTAGTAGATTGATTTGTTCCAGCAGGTTTGCTTACAGTTCACAAGGACCTTTTCCTTTTCTACCTTTCCCTTCAGCACTTTCTCATGTAATGCCTACAGAGATACCCAAGTACCATTTCATTCTGCAATAGGGTTGAAATAACTCCTACTGAGCCACACAGCTTTACAGAGATGCCCAGTATTCAGAACATACCACAATGTTCACCAGCTGTTCTGGAATGAAGGACTTGTGTTTTGACAGTGTCACCTTTTCTGGTAGGCCCCAGGGGCTCCCACAGACCTGTTCTGGTTTCAGCAGGGGTAAACTTAATTTTCTTTCTAGTCGTGGCTACAGTGCTGTGATTTGGATTTAGTATGAGAATATTGTTGATAACACACTGATGGTTTTAGTTGTTCCTAGGTAGTTGCAGTGTCTACACTTAAGCAAAGGACTTTACAGCTTCCCACAGCCTACCAGGTGCACAAGGAGCTGGGAGAGCACAGTCAAGGCAATTTACTCAAGCTGGCCAAAGGGATATTGCATATCATATAACATCATGCTCCTTGTGTAAGTGGGGAAGCGAGCCAGGATGCACTATTGCTGTTCAAAAACAGACTGGGCATTGGGTTGATTTTGGGTTTTCTTTCTGCATATGGTGAGCAATTGCATTTTTGCATCACTTGTTTTATTATTATTATTATTATCATTATCATTATTGTTATTGTAGTAGTTGTTGTCATGAACATTTAACACCATTTTCCTTTGTTATTCTATTAAGCTGTCTTTAGCTTAACCCACAAAGTTTTTTTCATTCTCTGCCCCTCCCCTCCATCCTACTGAGGGGGGAGGAGTGAGCAAGTGACTGTGTGGTGCTTAGTTACCAGCTGGGGTTAAACCATCACTAGTTCAGAACTACTTTATCTTTGTTTCACACAAAAAATTGATTGGAAGTCATTGGAAATGCAACAACTCTCATTTAAATTTTAAGGTGGAATTATTTATATACATTTTAGTATATTGAGCAGCCACAGCTAATTTTAATTCTTGCAGATCTATAGAATTTGTAAATTTAATAACTAAATGAAGCTCCTGCTCCTTTTGAACAATGAAATGGTTGGATATAACATGTACATTTAGAAGCATACAATATTTTTAGCATTTTCCCTTGTCCTCAGAAAACAGACATGGAGAAAACCAGTGAGAGACCATGATTTGGCTTTTAAGGTACAGCAAATGTCCTCATGGATGCATGAATGCCATGAAAAGAGGAAGGAATGACTCATGGAGACATGAAGACGGATGGGTTTGCTGCTGGTTTAACATTTCCTGGGCAACCCCTGCTCAGGCCAGGACCTATCTCCATGAAGCAGATCAACCGCTGCAATAGCTGGGAAAACTGATGATGACTTTTAGAATGTTCTGGGAATCAGTGAAAGCAAGACTAGAGCATGTGGATCTGGCAGAAGGAGCCAGAGGCCATGTGGGCAGCCAAACAGTTGGAGCACCAGACTTGGTTATCTGTTTTCAGGAACTGCATCAGCTACAGATTTCCTTTGTGACCTTGACCTTTGGCTACATCTCATCTGTGAGACCCAGGAGGGCTCTGAGCTTTTCAGCTTTGGTGTTGGTCCTTGTCATGCTCCATCTCCATATCTGGGTTAGTCCCTAACGTGCACCAACCTCATTCTGCTCAGTGCTCTGGGGAAAAACATGCACTACTACCAGGTCCCATTTGCTATGATGGAGAACAGGTCTTGCCATGCTGTGGACTCACAGGTCACTTTGGTGTCAGACTAAATCTGCTTTTTTGCTTTGATGCCCCATATGTGAAATAAAAATTATAATTTCTTTGGATAGACCAGTGTCTTTCCTCAGTAATAAAGTAATAAATACAACCACTTAATAGTTACAAAGTGCTAAATTTAATGAAACTATGTAAATATGGCTATGGGAGTAATGAAGACCGACTATGTTGAAAACAAAAAGGTGGACATTTATTATAGTCTATCTTCCTGCATTCTCTTCCTGTCTCTTGCCTTCTCCACGAAGGGCTCCATGAAGTCGATAGAGACTTAGGTACCTGGATCCATATGGATCAGCAACTGGATCCATGTGGATACAGAAGCTGTATCTCACTGGGCTGTTAGATATAAATTCTGGGTCAAATCCTAAGGACTAATCAATACTTGGTTTTAGCTTTGGCTGTCTGAAGAGAGAAAAGTCTCTTAGAAGTCCTTAAGAGTACTCCTTCTGTCAAGACTTTCTGATTTTAGCTTCTTATATTTTGTTAAAGAATCAACATCCACCTTCAATATACTCTCTCCTATGTTAATGAAATAAGTCACGCATTTTTAGGTTGCTGAGGTGACTTGGCCTTAGGCCCCATAATTATAATACACTCAAGGCCTTAATTAATTTGTAGGACTGAACGGGGTGATGATGTCCTAAATATCTTCTGAGAGTAAAGTGCAAATCCTATAGTTATCAAAGCAGAACTATTAAATCATGCCCAGGTGTAATATTTCTGCATGCTTCCCAGAGACTGAAATGTTTTTGTGGGGAACAAAGTGCCGTTAGACACATTGCTCAAGTTTCACAGTAAAGCACTTGCATAGGGCTGTTCCATTGAGGAAAAAAAAAAAAAAATATTGCCTAGAGAATATGACAGACCTCTCTCAGGGCCCTTTGCTAATGCTGTCTAAGTCCAAAAACTTCTGCCCTTGACTTCAACTGGAGCATGATGGCATAGGATGTGACAATTATTGCCTCCTTATTCAACAGAAGCATCTGTAGCTATCTGAAATTTTACCAATAGAGGGCTCTATTGGTTCGATTTAAGTCACAAAGAAGAGGGAACTAGACTTGGGGGGGGTGGGGGGGGTGTCTGTGTGCGTATATATGTGTGTGTTAGGTTGCTATAGTAGATCCTGTAACCTATATAAAGTGGAGGCAGCCGAAATGAATAGAAAGAAATGCTTAAAGGGACATCATTTATGTGTTACTCTGTTTCGTTGTTGCTTTGTTTTGTTATTTTGGAATACTGATGCTGGCTGACTTATGCTTATTTGCTTTCGGAAAGGCACAGTCCAGAACGCTGTGAGGTATTTTAGGAATAGGAAGATATTAGCAGTGAGATAATTTTAAACGACCTGCAATGTTTAAAGACTACCAAAAATAAAATGAAACACGTATATATGCTTTACCAAATATTTTTTTAGTCATGTTTGCTCTGATGATGTATGTTTTTAAGCATAACACACATAGATAGATCTGCATATTAATGAAGAAATGAAAATTCATGTTAATAAACATGAAAGTGACTTAAAGGAAAATATTTGCTTTCCTAGCTAGCTAGGGTTTTTATTACATCCCACTTAAGATGGAACATATTATTGGTTCAGCTGTAGGAGGAAATACAATAAACTGAAAAATAACCCAGTGCCTTTCTGAAGTGTCTGACTGCTACGCAGCGCCTGACCTCTCCCATTAAACAATGTCTTGATGCCCTGACTCACCTCTTCGCTGCCACAAAAGGCCTTCCTATTCTACTTTTTAATGCTTGTTACACATTTCTCAATGGCTGGGAAGATGCTAGTCTCGGCGCATATTCATGATTTCACAGATTAGCTGGACTGCAGTGTATATGTTCTATAAAGCACAGTAAATGAAATTCACAGTTATTTTACTGTGGACAGCATTGAACTCAAAAAATTAACTGAAAAATGAGTACTAACAAACGTGCTTATACATGCCTGATGGCTAACATGCATATTTGCATGAAAATATTTTGTGTATATCTTCTTAATGGAAGACTAAGATTTTTAGGCGGGCTTGCCTTCTTAAAACACTAACTATATAGCTAACTAAGCAAAAAAACCCTCCCTACATAGATGTGTGTTTACATACATACAGATATAAGAAAAATATATATACAGTGTATAATTTCAATGTGTATGAATAGCATGCATTGAAGCTCATTTTATCATGTAAGCATAGCTCAAATTCCATTTTTATGCAATGGTGAGGTGACAGGCTTCTTATAAAATAAATATGGGCCACAAATGAAAATACGTTAGCTTGCTGTTCTTACATTTTTTCCTAGTAATGAATACAGACTTCAACTTGGGAAAATATAAAATGATCCTGCTTTCAGTATAAATGTCCCTACAAAAATCAATTCCAATTTCATCTTTATTTTACTAAAAAAAATAAAAGAACAAAAAGATCAGAACTATAAATAATGGCTACCTGTGGTTTTCATAAATAAGTATCTCCAAACCAGTGGAAATCTGTAGAAATACACGAATGTTTTATTTTCTCTTCCCTCATGAATTTTTTGTGTTGCAGGAATATGTATAAATAGATGGCTAGATATGGCATGGATTCAGATTCAGCCATTTTCTCCAAATAAAAACATATGTTTCCCTGTTGATGATGCTTTTTGTCCTTTAGAATGCATTAACACATTAATAATGGAAAGACTGCAGTAATGTATAGTCTACCTGTGATATTTTTAAAAGACCTTATAAATATGAATCTATAGGTGCAAGAAAGCTGTATATGCTTATGCCCAAATTGTAAAGCTTCTATCCTTTGTTTAAAAAAAAAAAAAAGTGGGGGAGGAGGGAGTGAGGATTTTCTCACTGGAACCTTTTCATCTTGTTGAGGGAGGGCTAAGAAATACAGTCACTGACACTCACCTAGATATTTTTACAAAGTCATGTCCCATTCATTGTTCCTCTATAGGAAGGATGTTTTCCTTCTCTTTAATTTTCAAGAAGGGAGAACCTGCTTCTGCTTTCTAGCCTTGTAAGAAAGGACTGCCTTTCCCCACCCCCAGGTTACAACTCTTAACTCACAATTGCCCCCTCCCAAGGAAACAAGTGGATAACATGATTTTATGTACAATGTGAGCTGATTTGGGAGACTTTCAGTTTAGTCTCTACAACCAGGAGAAGTGCACGCAGCTTGATTCTTTCAATAACTGCACATGCACTTTTATTCTGGGGTCCATGCTATATTTGTCTAGAGAAAGAAAAATATTCTAAGCAACCTTGTATGCGCACCTCTGAATTGAGTGGAAACTATACAATTGCATCAGTTGCATCCCAGAAGGTAACATAATCCAGGGAAAAAGAAGAAAAAGAAAAAAAAACCCACAGAAAAACACCTTAGAAACCAATATCTTAGCTGATGGTGCTTATCTTGAGTATCCGGCTTCCAATAATACCACACTGGAAGTACTGGTGTGCTACAGTATTTTATCCTTCTCTATTTTCAGGGCAGATCGGTTCAGCCAGCACTTTATTCCTGAAACAATATTCATACAAAATGGATTGCTAGATTTAAACGTACTACCCGGTGCTGCTGACTAATATAATGTTATTCTGTCCCTCCCTCACCCCTCTGTAATCAACAAAGCATGCATAACAGCGGAGTGTTTCACAGTAATTTTGGCGATGTTTTGCCTTGCTTGATTGGAAAGTATTTCTGAGGAGGATAAATAAGCTCGCCCCCAAACTCTCCCCTTTATTTCCCTTGCTGATGTTGCAGACAGTAGTTCACTGCAACATGTTAAACAAGAACTACAGTAGATTGGGATGCTTCAAAGGGAACAAAATTTGCGGCTCACCGGCTTCTTCTCCCATCTGTATTATTAGCACCGTATAGATTTAATAATTAGGTGATTGAAGACATTTTGATGATGGAGCAGTTTCTATGATCTGCAAAAGAAAGCATCTGTTTTCCTCATGTACCAATTAATTATTTATGCAGCAGAAAATACAGTAGACTACCTTGAGGATGAGCAGGTTGGGTATTTGTGTAACAACAGCAAGGCCTGGCCTGGAAATTATGTCATTCTGACCTTCTAAGTCTCTAAAACAATTCTTTTTCATCTGAGCAGTAAACAGCTCGCTCACTTCCGTCTTCACTTCCATCTCACTTTTTAGCCTCCTATCCTCACAAAGGGCCTGCCATCTTAAACATCACCTTTCCTTTTATTTTCCATTTCCTGCCTATGTGTTTTATTAGCACCTTTTTCTATTTTACAGTCCTACACACTGATTCGACATCCGTTTCGTCACTTGCAAGCTCTACTGTTCAGGCTAGGCACTGTTCTGCATTGTGGGAAAAATCCAAAAGCACCCAACCTTTATCTTCCCCTCCCCACCCCCACCCCGATTGTCAGCCATGGGTTCATTTTGGGAAATATATATTTCCAGAGGCTAGGACTTACTAAAGTTTGCAAATGAAGAAAAGCAGATCCTCGGATCTCACAGAATGTGTTGCTTTGTATTATGACAATGGTGTTCACATGCCTGACATCCTCATAATAATATTAAGCTCTTTTTTTCTAGCATTATGTACTTTATACATTTGTATAAATGTCACAGCTTGTAATCACTTCCTTTGTCATCGACGATTAATCTAAAAAAATCGAATAATTCACTGCCCCTTGCCATTTACATATCGCCTGCTACCATCTGTTCTTCTCAGCAGCAGTAAATGATGGGTAATTAACTCAGTGCCTTTGTCTTTCCCTTGCTGAATGTCTGACACATATAGATTTTCCTCCGTGTGCGTGCGCGCGCGCGTGTGGCTGCGTGTGTGTGCGCGCGCGCGTGTGCGTAGGGAAAGGAGAGAGGGATATGAACAACAGAGAGGGAAAAAAAATAAAAAAAGACAGGCTATAAGCCTGACCTGAGGGGAAAAAAATGTCAGTACCAAAATATTTGCAAAGGAGAAAGCAGGGCAGAAGTGTTGGGGCTGGGAAGGGACTGTATCGTGGTGGCCTTTTACTCCCTTAATGTCAAAAGAAAGGGAGACTGGGCTGTGGACAATAGCTGCCCTGTGCATGCAAGTAGCCTTTTCTAAAGCCGCAAGGTCAAGGTCAAGATGCGGCAGCGAAAGAAAGCTTCATATGCTCCTCTTGTCAGCCCAAGTGCAAAGAGGGGACATGAAAATGAGGCCAAACGGAGGGAGTACACAATGCCATTTGGCTCCTGGTCTAGAAGCCAGAAGGTTTGCAGCGTGTCATGTTCAAACTATGATATAGTGGCTCTGCGTACTGCATCCTTAGAGAAGTGAGCATGAGGCCATGTGCGGTGTGAAATTTTGAAAGGAAGGTAATAACCAAAGACCTCTTTGCCTTTCCTGCTTAGTACTACAGTCTGTCCATCTCCTCCCCCCCACGCCACAGGCTGTGGGATGGCATGAACAAGGCAGCATTCCCTGGCCATTTGTAGGAAATACGACATGATAACCTAAGCAGCATTTCCTGGCATGTTCCTTTGATACTGTTTATGAGGAAAGGAAGAAATAATGACCTGAAAAGGGTTCAAAATACTTTTTAGTAAAGGTTTTTAAGATGGAGAAAGCGTAACAATGTATCTCGACTACCATTAAATGGCTGTTTATTTACACGTATTTACCATAATTATTTTTTGTCCTTAGGTAGTATGTAGAAGCCTCCTTCAGGGTTGAGGGCCACATTGTGCTAGCACTGTAAAAGCATATAATACCACATAGTATTGTCACTCACATCATCCTAAGGGGTTGGCCAATGCTGTGTGTGATGTGCACTGTGTCTTTCATTAAAAGAAGACAAAAAAAGAATAAGTTAGTTCCTTTTCAATGTGATCCTGTTAATCTCAGGGGACTTACATTGCCCAGATAGAGCTTCATGCCAAGTTAGCTATTCCACTTATGTTATCTCTATGCCACATGGTACTGTGTATGAATCTTTGGGGTTTTGAACATTGGAGAAATAACAATTGGAGATAATTTCCCTCTGATTCAAGACTTTCTCTTCCCTGCAGTCTGCCCAAAAGTGCTCTCTCTCCAGGCTTTTTTCCAGCCTTTCTGATCAAGGCCGTGCTATGGGTAACATCCCTTCCTGATTTTAGACAAAATTTCTTAATGGTTGTATGTCTTCAGTCTTTCTCTCTATTTCAAATACCCATATAACTTTCCTTAAATCTGACTCCCATATTACTCCATACTTCTTGAGCTCAATTCCCTGCATGTGTAATGAGCTTGGCAATTGACATTCTCTGGTTTCAATATCTTCATGGAATAAGTTTAATTATATTTAACCTGAATGAAAGATGTGTATTTGATCCATCAGCTTCAAAGCTGAATGGTGTAAACTGATCACAGAACCACAGGCTGGTTTGGGTTGGAAGGGACCTCAAAGACCATCTAGTTCCACCCCCCTGCCATGGGCTGGGACACCCTCACTTGACCAGCTTGCCCAAAGCCCCATCCAACCTGGCCTTGAACACTGCCAGGGAGGGGGCAGCCACAGATTCTCTGGGCAGCCTGTGCCAGGGCCTCAGTTGTAACATTTATGGGAAGTGCAAACAGCACTGACACTGCTAACCCAGCTACAGTCTCTTTTGCAAAATTTTCCCTGCCGTAATAAAAAAAGTCCTCATACATCTGTCACTACACTAGTCAATTCCAGCTTCTATGAGGGAAGCAGTGATACTGCTATTAATGCCTCTCATTAGATTTCCTTTCAGGCTGGGGGGACAGAAGGTTTTCTGTTGCAACAAACTAGTGATAATTTCTTTATAATATTTTATCTCCTGGGTTTTCTGTGACTAAACAAAGGGATGCTCAGGTTAGGAGGCTAGCTGTATGTTAAATACAGAACCACAGGTGAGTGCCAAAATGCCTCAAAGTATCTAGAGGAATGGATAGATTGGCAACAAAAGTAAAAGAAACTAACTAATGAGGTTTTACTTCATTAGAACAAGTATGGAAGTTATAATCTAGGATGCTTAGATTTATCCAAATGATATCAATGACATGAGGCATTTTATGTTGCATATAGTGCATGACAAGTGTGACTTGAACTCATGAATAAGTGACCAAATATATGAGGGCAATGAATATTAATAATTAGTTTTTCTATTTTGTATTTTCATAGTGCCTAGGAGTCTTGCTTGCAGACCAGGACTTCAACAAGGGAAACATCAGAAAGTTTGATCTTGCCCCCAAATGCTTAATGGCTACCAGGGCACAAGAAGGGGTGGGGGTGAGAGGAACGTGGGGCAGAGGACAATAAAAACAGTAACAGCATGCTAGACAAAGATATCAGTCACTCACTGCCTGTCTCCCAGCTACTGCTTTTTTTCAGTGTGATGGCAAAAGTGTGCTTAAAGGAGGGAAATTATGAGGATTTTCTGGTATTTGTGGGAAGCACTTCCCAAATGAGTTAAAACGAGGGAGAATCAGTGAGGAGAGAAAGCATGAAAAGCTTTGAAAAATTTAGTAAATTGGAGTTGAAGACCATCACCATGTGTTGTTCAGAAGAAGCAATGTATCCGGTTTTATTGAATGAGAAATGACAGGGTGGCCAGGTCACAGTCTATGAAAGACTTGCAAGTGAATCCAGGGAAGTCATGAATGGAGAAAGGGGAGCTGGTGCAGGGATGGAGGGATGGAGGAAAGAAAGAAAAAAAAGACAAAGGATACAGCCTTTCTGTTAGTAAAGACAGGAGGACACTGAGTGGTGTAAAGGAATAAA
Source organism: Zapornia atra (assembly GCA_013400835.1). Classification (NCBI taxonomy): domain Eukaryota; kingdom Metazoa; phylum Chordata; class Aves; order Gruiformes; family Rallidae; genus Zapornia; species Zapornia atra. The sequence continues at coordinate 106,785 of VZTU01008954.1, forward strand.
GTGGAGCTGATGGCTTAAAGAAAAGGAAACTTCTGGCTGTAATGGAAAAACTTGAGTGATGCACATTAGGGAGTGTAATAACCTGTAGCATGTGGTGGAAGGATATATACAAGAGAAAATGTGATACAGGCAATAATCTTGTATCATCTGGCAGATGGACTGGATGGCTGAGATCTTAATATCACCGTTAGGTGTACGATCTCTGTCCTTTATGGCAGTGCATTTGTACTGTGAAAAGATGGAAGGGCACAGTGGCTTGTCAAAAGACAACACATCAGAGAGAAATGCTTAAAAAATATTGGTACATGAGAGGAATTTCCAAAATGTTTGAGCTTGTGTGTGTGTGTACACAGGCATAGAATCATAGAATGCTTAGGACTGGAAGGGATCTCAAAGGTCATCTAGTTCCAACCCCCAAGTACATATATTTCCCTATGCACATACATATATGTATCACTGAACATCTCTGCTCTGTTAAAAGTAAACATTTCCAGCGTATTTAAACCAGGCTTCATTTACAATATTGATGTGAAACTTGAGATACTTCTAAAATCCAGTATTTCTTTAATGTGATATGGTATTGAAAGGCAATGGTAGTGAAAATCTTACCTGGAAACCATATTTATTAGAACATATCATTAGAGATATGTACACATCAGACTGAAATCTCAGGTCCAAAGGTTCTATGTTTTTTAAATAAATGATAAATAAATGTTCTAAAAAGGACAGAAATTATTCTTCTGTCTATACTACAAACCCTTCACCTGTAATTTTCTAATGCACGGCCTTAGTGCTTGTTCCACTAGCATCAAAGGTCTACCTTTTACCTCATAGACAGGAATTTTGGCTGCAGTCTTGTGGTTTGTTCAAACTTTAGGAGGACTTACTTCCTGAGGGCATACGGTACAACCACCTTTGATGTAAATGCAGTGTACTTATAGAAAAAGGAATGGACAGCTGAGCACAGAGCCTTGGACATATGCACATCCTTGGTATTGCTTGAGGTAGGCAGAGTGTGACTGCATTGGGCTGATGCCTGAGTTTTGCTGAATACTAAAATAGAAACTTTTTTACTTGCATCACTCACAGTGTACTGTATCAACACACTGGGAACTCCCTCTATAATGGCTTTCTAAATCTGGTATATTCATAGTGATGTAACAACCCACTAATTGCTATTCAAGTATGTTTGTGATCATCTTTTTTTGGATGGAGAATGGGGGAAGTATATTGCATTAAAGCAGGTAACTGTTGAAGCTTCACCAAATGGGAAATGAACTGCTGAAAGAGAGCGATAATTCCCTCAGGGGGAACAATACCCTAAGTTATTCAGTAAATCACTAAGGAGGATTTCTGATGACCTGAAGCTTCTCATTGAAAGAAAGGGTTGATGACCAAGACCAATGGGCTTTAGCAAGACTGACTAATCCAGGTGTCCCCTAGTTTCTCTGTACGTCAGTTGATGACATAGTCATAGAGTTGCATAGGTTGGGCCATTCTACAAAAGTTAGGGTAGTTTTACTAAAGCATTTTGCTCCCCAGACAAAACATTTTAGTGTTTAACAGACTGGTAAGAGGGCCTTTCCTAATCTACTGGGACTGTATTCTCTGGAGGAGGGAGAGATGCTTTCATGCTACTTCATTTTCATGAATATTTTTTAAGATCTTTCATTGAAAAAACAATTACAATGTACACATAGCAAAAAAGATAAATTAAATGAAACATGCATTGTGAAAGAATGAAAACAGTACCGATACCTTGCCACAACTTGATAAAACCAAAGCATTTTAATTGATACATTCACTGTATTATTCACTCTTGTCATGCTCCTTGATGTTTCAAGCATACATATTTGAACCTCAAGCATTCAGTGAACTTGGCCTACACTTTTGTATCGATCCACCTCACTCCATATCAGTGGTGATATTCTTTACTCTCTCTCTGTAAATTGGAAAGAAATCAAACCAAA